>JAJOZX010000553.1:385000-395000 GCA_023014485.1 Bathynomus jamesi | reverse complement strand
AAAAAGAAGAGTGAAGAAGCCACCCAAAGAGATGAAGAGCTCTATCAAGAGGTTTCTCACTTCTTTGAAAGCTCTTCAGATGAACAGAAAGAAGCAACATCAGATGATAGCTCCAAAATGCCATCTGAACCTTCGCCGAAGAAAATGAAATACAACACTAAAGACATCTTAAACATTGCCCTTGCCAATATTCGCCACCATACGGGGCTACGAGAGACTGCAGAGAGGATACATCCTTTGTGATAGATCATAATAAGAAAAGAAGAGCACAAGAAAAAATAATGAAGGAAATATTTGATCAGCATGAAAAAGATTTGAAGGAGGAAGGTCTCTCTTGCCTTTTGTTTGATGGAAGAAGAGATGACACAAAAGTTCTCCTAGAGGTAGAGGGAATGGACAGAAAGTTTCCCGGTCTCATCAAAGAAGAACACTACTCTGTGTGTTCTGAACCTGGTGGCCGCTATTTGTTTCATTTTGTTCCTGAAGCAGAAGTAGAAGGCAAGAAACATGCAGAGGCAATTGCTGATCAAATAATATGTTGGCTTCAGGAAAGAAGACTTGACAGTTCACTGCAGGCCGTTGGTGGAGACTCAACTGCGGTGAACACTGGATGGCAGGGCGGTGTTATGACGCATTTAGAGAAAAAACTTGGAAGAAGGCTTGTTTGGATTGTATGTGATTTGCACACAGGGGAACTACCTCTTCGTCGTCTCATCCAGGAACTTGATGGTCCTACAAAGAGCAACAACAAGTGGTCAGGCCCCCTTGGCAACATGCTAGATGAAGCAACGGAATTAGAAATAAATACAAAATTTCCAAAGGTCGAAGTAGGCCCTCCCCTTCCAGTGTTGTCTGAAGAAGTTATCAAAGACCTCAGCACGGATCAATCTTACGCTTATCGTATTGTTCAAGCAATCAGATCAGGAGAGTTGCCTCAAAATCTGGCTCTCTTGGAGATTGGACCCGTAAGTCACAGTCGTTGGTTAATTACAGCGATTCGTTTCTGCAGGATTTGGGTTTCCAAACATGCACTGAAGGGCAAAATGCTACAGAATTTGATATTGAGTGTTGAATTTATTATTGGGTTTTATCTTCCTCACTGATTCAATGTAAAACTTAATCCAATGTGGATAGAGGGGCCCAACCACATCTTGTTTCAATTACAGCTACTGAGAATCCAAAGGAAAGTAGTGGTGGACATCGTGTTACTTGTGGTAAGAAGGTCCGCTTGGTATGCTAGGCCAGAGGCAGTTTTGCAAGCAATACTCTGCAGCCAATGTACCAAAGAGCGAACTGAGGCTGTGGAAATCATTCTAAAGCTTAGAGGAACATCACTAGATGATGACCAGCTGGGAGACTGCTCTGTTCAGACAAGGAAGGTACCTCCGATAAGCGTCAATGCCACGAAATTGTCAAAATTAGTTAACTTGAGTTCGGAAGTTTTGGAGCCACCACTGACAACATGTATAACAAACAAAGATTTAACACAACTTAAAGAGGCCCCAATGCAAGTGCCAAAGTGGCCTTCTCACACTCAGAGTGTGGAGAGATGTGTGAAAATGGTCACAGAAGCAGCTATTCAAGTTTACAGTCACGAGAGGCGAGAAGGCTACATCAAAGCGCAAGTAGCAAGCCGAATGCTGATGTCAAGGAACCGCAGCAAAAAGGACATGACTGCATTGGTTACTTTCAAATAAAGACTCTGAATGATATCTTATTGTCACTTTCATTGTTGATAGGATGTTTGCGCACATTTGTCATTTTGTTACGAATTTACGGAAAAATGGAATTTTTGAATTAAAATTGATGTAGGTATTAGTTATTTTTTATTGTTTTTGAAGCAATGATATTATTATGTATGCCAAATGATTACATTAAATTGCTACCAAATCACATGATTTTCAATTTAGTCATTTCACCCCCAAAATTGACACCCTAATGTATATACACCGTTGGCCAAAAAAAGGGTTCACTCTAAAAACAGCCATGAAATCAACATTTATTAATCAATCATAATGAAACTCATACAGAGTAAAACTATGTAAACAGTGTATATGTACACCAATTTTCAGATTATTATATTCGAAATTAATGATTTAATCAGGCCTGTTTATGTCCAACAAATTTTGTTGGTGAGCATCGCTCCAGTTTTTAATTCTGGGAGTCCACAAAGGCGGTAAACTTTGGTAATAAAATTTTTACTCTCACTTTAGTTATAAAATACCTCATAAGATTTATAAAATATAGGAAATGCCTTCATTAAAAAAACATGAAAATAAAGAAAGATTTTGAATTTCGAAACAGAACTTAAATCCTAAGTTTACAAAAGAAATCAAATTAACATTTTACTCTTTTGGTTCCTATTAAAATTTTTTTTCAATATTTTTCCCTTTTGTTTCAACAATTATCTTCAATCTTGAACAAAATTCATCAACGGTTCGATCGATCTGCTCCTGTGGTATCTCTTCCCACTTCTCCACAAGAAGCTGACGCAAGTGATCAACATTTCTCACCCTGCTCCTGTAAACTCTCTGTGTCAAATTTTCCCAGATTTCATAGGCAATTGGGTTCAAGTCAGGACTGTTAGGTGGCCAGTTTTGGGGTTCAAGTAATTCTGGGACATTATTTTTTAAGTATTCCACAGTTGCTGTTGCTGTATGGGACGTTGCTCCGTCTTGCTGAAAAAGATAATAACCACCGTTCGCCAGATTTTGCATTTCGGGAAGCATGTTTCGCAGCAGAGTATTGCGATAGTACTCGGCATTGACTTTTACACCAGGCTCAATAAAATGAATGGATGTTTTTCCTAACTTTGATATGCCAACTGACACCATGACACTAGCTGAGAAATGACTTCTGGTTGCCAAAAGTCTGCTATCAGGTATTTCATTCTTACATTGGACGTGGAGTAAACTCTATCATTTTGACTGTTCTGAGGTGGCTCCAGAGTGAATCTCTTTTCATCAATGAAAAAAGCCTTTGAAAGTTTATCACATGTTACACACCGTAAGATTTGTTTTGATCTTTGAACTCGTTTCTGCTCATTAGTTTGAGTAATCTTTTGCCCGTGCACTCTTTTGAAAGGTTTTAGTTGAAGATCTTGTTCAATTATGCGTCTCACACTAGTTTCTCAAAAATTGTAACTCTTTTGATATGCGAGCTGGTGTCATATGGGTTTCTGGTTCAATATTGTCTTGGATGCGAACAGTTTTTGGTCGCCCACTTCTCTCTCTTCTTTTGATATCCCCAGTCTCGTCAATTTTCTTTAGAAGCTTTTCCAAACCACCAAGAGTCCATCCTTTGTTGGGGAGTTTGGAGAGTAGTTTCGTTCGTCCATATCCCTTTTCTAGTCTATAATGCTTAATTATAATCTTATCTTCCTCTGAAAATGGCATATTCACTATATTTTATAACCCTGCAAAAGGAAATCGTATATTAGAATTTACAAAAATAAAAATGGAAATAAATGATTCTCGATTAGTTTGTCAAGCATCATTTAATAAATCGTTATTTTTGATAGCTCCGAACTGAAATTTGGTTTACAGGTAGATGTTTTATGTATCTTTTACGTGCATAAGTTTCATATATATATATATATATATATATATATATATCTATTTCGTGGTGGACCGGATATCCGCATCCGCATCCGCATTTCTGACTGCGGATGTTATGCGGATATTACCTCTAATAAATTATGCAACTTACAATTAAATTAGCTTATAAAGTAGCTTATAAGTAAATGATTCTCGATTAGTTTGTCAAGCATCATTTAATAAATCGTTATTTTTGATAGCTCCGAACTGAAATTTGGTTTACAGGTAGATGTTTTATGTATCTTTTACGTGCATAAGTTTCATATATATATATATATATATATATATATATATATCTATTTCGTGGTGGACCGGATATCCGCATCCGCATCCGCATTTCTGACTGCGGATGTTATGCGGATATTACCTCTAATAAATTATGCAACTTACAATTAAATTAGCTTATAAAGTAGCTTATAAGGCCCAGTCATGCACATTTCATGTAAAGTATTAATTAATTATTAATGAACAAACAAATATATAAACCTGAAAATATAAATAGCTGGTAACACAGAAAATTGAATGAAACTTGTTTCATTGAATTTTCTGTGGTTGAAACTCTTGAGAAAGTTATTATTTTTATCATAATGAAAACATTAATATTAATTTTAATTCTTATGCATTGCCTCCCATAATAGTAATATCACGAAATTTGAAAAATTATGTCATATATTTATAATTCTATATTATATTGATAGATTAACTAAATATCCACATCAGCATCCGCATCCGCGGATATTGAAATTAAAGATCTGCATCCGCATCCGCAGATGTTGAAAAACTGACATCCGGTCCACCACTAAATTATAATATATATATATATATATATAATATATATATATATATATATATATATATATATCTGGTTAAAGTTCCGTGCGTCGGTTTCTCTTCACAGAAAGGTTAAGCTGGTGGTCCCACTTCTTAGCTAGGCTTGATGGAGGCACGAGTTATTCTCTTGCGATCTTCATTGCATATAGCCAGGCACACCCGACTCATCTGGTGCCGTTTCAAATTTGACCCCTGTGACATTCCTGAGGCCCTTTGGAAGCTGGTTAAAAAGTCTTGGCCCCCTTACAACCAAGCTATTTTCCTTCAGTGTTGAGGGTATCCTTTGTTGGGCCTTTAGTTTGAGAACATTACACCATTCTATCTTTCCTACTTTCCAGTGTTGTTTGGATGTTAATCGAGTTTAGTTTGATGTTAGGTACCAATTTTTCGATCATTTTCCATATGTAAATTATGGTCTCTCTTCTTCTTTCCAGCAAATGCAAATTTAATTTACGCAGTTTTTCCCAGTAGTTGAGTGTTTTGCAGCCATCAATCTTGGCTACGAAATTCCTCTGCACTTCTTCCAGTAAATTAATTTCTTCTCTTTTGTATGGGGCCGTCAAAGCTGAACAGCATTCAAGTTTTGGAATGATCAGTATTTTCAGCAGGGGAATCATTACTTTCTCGCCCCCTTTTCCGGAAGGTTCTCAGTAGGTGTTCCGTGACTCGTTTTGCTTTATTTATCGCTATCTGATTCTGTGTTTAAAATTTTGCATCATCGGTCATTATTGCCTCTAAATCTTTTGCTTTTGTGCTTCTCTGAATTTCCTCTCTATCTGGGTCATTGTCTGTTTAAGTTCTTCATTTCGCCCATATCTCAAGAGTCAAGAGATGAAATTTCTTGGTGTTAAAATTCTTCTGACCATTTGTATATTCTGTTTGTGTCCCTCTGCAGGGCTTCCACTCTTCTGCATTGCCAATTGTTCTGCTGATCTTTGTAACTTCAGCAAAGGATGTTACTATATTGTTGTTGTATACTTCATTGTCTATGTCTGTCAGCATGATAATTGAATAGGAGTGGGGTTAATACTGTTCCATGGGAACTGAGCTGCGTACTTCCGATTCTAATGATTTATATATATATATATATATATATATATATATATATATATATATATATTATACACACACACACACATTGGATATTTACGTCTTGCTGCCGTTCACTGAGAAAGTTGTAGATCCATTTGACAACTTTGCCTGTTATCCGCATGTGTTTCATTTAAGTCCAATTATGTTATGATCACACTTATCGAATGCTTTAACAAAATCCGTGTATATTAGGTTGTAGTTCTCATTGCTCTCAAGTGCGTCTATGATATTGTTTTAGTGCTTTATTAGTTGTGATAGGTACGATCATCCTGACCGCAAACCGTGCTGGTTCTCATTGAATCTTTCCTGTGACTCCCAAAGGTCATATATTTTCTCCCTGACTATTATTTCAAATATTTTGGCGAGATGTGATTTCAGTGCCACCGGTCTATAGTTCTTTGCTTGAGACCTATCACCCCGTTATATATAGGAACAATGTTCTCTCTTTTTAGTCTGCTCGGTATTTCCCCAGTGTCCAAGGATCTTCTCCATATTCGATGAAGGGGTGTGGCTATTTTGGTCTCACAGGTTTTAATCAACAAGGCATTCCATTTGTCCGAGCCTGAAGCTTGGTGACTTCATTAGTTCTATAGCTTTCGCTATATCTTCTGAGGTAAATTCAAAATCAGTTGTACATTCTCCATTTAATTCCTCTTCAGAAAAGGTATTTCTGTCAGGTAATGCTGTGTCTCTATTTGGGGTACTGAAAGCAGATTCATATTGAGTTTTCAATATTTTAGACATTTCATTTACATCATCTGTTCGCTCATTATTTCCTTTCGTTGAGGGTGAGATAGTAGTACGCGGTTTTTTTTTCGCAAAGCTATAACAGCATTTTGGGTTATCTTTTATTGTTTTCCCCGCATCTTCCTCTTCGCCCTCTGAATGGCCCTAAGGAGTTGTATTTCCCTCTTTATACTTTCAAATTTTACTTGTATCGCGTTTTTGACGTTATTATCTGTGCAGTTAATTACCTTCGTGGCTACTCTCTTTCTCTTGCGGAATAGTGCTCGCCTTTGCCTCTCGAAATAGTTCCTCTTTTCCTTTAGCTGTACTTTAGGAACATATTTTTCTAAGGTTTCCAGCGTCTTATTCTCCAAGGTTATTAGAAATTCTTCTGTTGTTTTATCCTATAAGACTTTTTTGCACTTTATTTGTGCTATATGGGATCTGATTTCTAAAAATCTCAAATTTGCTTCTTTCTTTAGTGCTCTTTCCTTTCAGTGCTCTCGACATATTAGTGGATACCTGGATAATGCTGTGGTCTCACATATATGTTGATATTATTTTATATCACTGATTAAAGTGGTGTTGCAAATTTCGTTGCAGCCAACGAATGGCCACCAAATTCTCCAGATCTCAACCCACTGGATTATTTTGCCTGGGATACACTTCAAGAAAAAGTGTATGAGGGTCACGGCACCGCGAGCCATTTGACAACTTGGCGGAACTGCGCGACCGCATTGAAGGATGTTGGGAACAAATACGACATCAAATTCAGGTTACTATTCGCCAATGGAAACGACGTGTGATAAGAGTGATTAATGGAACTGGTGGTCATATCGCATATAATTCTTACTAGTGTTTGTTTCCAGTGAAAGTTGATGTTTTAATGCGGAAAGCCATTGTTTTGAACCTTCAGTTTAGACAACTATAACTCTGTAATTATATTATTTGAATAAAAATTTTATGAAATTTATTTGGATATATTCTTATTTAACTTGAAAATTTTCAGATGTCTACTAATCATGTTAACGGAACAGCGGCTCTTCAAACAGGATGCGTTTTTTCCGCGCCACCTGATATACGAGTATATGGTGGCCCAAGATGAAGCAACCCTATTGAGTTTTTTAAAGAAATGGTGGGGTTACACACACACATATACATATATATATATATATATATATATATATATATATAATATATATATATTAGTGATGTAGCGGTTGTCACTTTTCATAGCTCTGCGGTTGCGGTTGCGGTTATGTACCCTATAACATCATAATATTACCTAAGAATAAACAACACAATAAAATATCGCGTTTTAACCACACTTTTCACAGTCTACAATATAATGACTAATCTAAACCGTAAAAAGTGTTTCCAGGATGCGGGACGAGGACCCAATTCGTTTTGCATCCCACCAACCACTTTCCCCAACCACCGCCCATTCGAAAGTGGTGTGTGTGTGTGTGTGTGTTATATATATATATATATATATATATATATATATATATACTATTTAATCCTTATATTTAAATTGAATAGCTGGGAGACTGTATTTCAAAAATAAAAGTTTCTCAGCTTTGTCCCCCTTCAGCATATTCTTTTTTTCATCGTAGATAATCCCTGCTCCACTAAATAATTGTTCACTTGGAACACTTGAGGAAGGACATCCAAGGTATGTCCGAGCTAGTTTGCTCAAATTTTTGTATTTCTTTTGATTCGACCTCCACCAAGCCAAAGCATCATCTTGTCCAATCCTTTTCTCGATCATTTTTTGCGAGTCTGCTGGAAACCAATAGAGCACTCATTGAGTTCATTATTGTTATTGATTTACTCGTAGAAGCTGATGCCTGGCCTAAATTAATCAGTGGTTTCTTTGCCAGTGGTTCACTGGCTGTCTCCGAGTCCGATGATGTTTGAGTCTTGTTCATTTCATCACAAAGATATCCCAATTTTCCCTGAACACCTTTTGTGACATGTGAAGCGGAAAAAAATTTTGCTTTGTACCTTGGATCCAAATAGGTAGCTAAAGAATACATGGTATTTGTTTCTAGGCCATAAAATCTCCTTGCTAGCTCTGTGCGCATTATTTCCTTCAGTATTTTGATTCCACGATCAGCTTCAGAATCACCACTTCGAGGTTGCAACACATTTTTCAAGGAAACGACGAGGGGAATAACCTCAGATATGGAAGAGGTGGAACTACTCAATCTTTTTGTGATATCATCGAATGGTTCCAGCACAGCTGATGCCTGGCCTAAATTAATCAGTGGTTTCTTTGCCAGTGGTTCACTGGCTGTCTCCGAGTCCGATGATGTTTGAGTCTTGTTCATTTCATCACAAAGATATCCCAATTTTCCCTGAACACCTTTTGTGACATGTGAAGCGGAAAAATTTTTTGCTTTGTACCTTGGATCCAAATAGGTAGCTAAAGAATACATGGTATTTGTTTCTAGGCCATAAAATCTCCTTGCTAGCTCTGTGCGCATTATTTCCTTCAGTATTTTGATTCCACGATCAGCTTCAGAATCACCACTTCGAGGTTGCAACACATTTTTCAAGGAAACGACGAGGGGAATAACCTCAGATATGGAAGAGGTGGAACTACTCAATCTTTTTGTGATATCATCGAATGGTTCCAGCACAGCCACACAGTTTGACGAGAGAGTGAAGTCGACGCTAGTGAGTTGTTGCATTTTGGAGTTAGCAGCGCTATTAGACTCAGTGGTTCCTTCAACTTCAGTTTTCTCTGCATTATGTGATAAGTGCTGTTCCACCGTGTGGATCGAAGTTTAGCTAACAAGTCACTGAGAGATTTTTGTGAGGATAACCCACTTTTGATTACAAGTTGCAGTTTATGAACAGTGCAATCGATATTATAGACGCCAGTGAGAAACAAAGCTTTTATCATGTTTGCTCCTGAGTCGCGCATTACACAATGGATGAATGAATGGGCAATATCCTACTTCTGAAGCATTTGCTAAAATTTTTCTGACAAGTATTCTCCAGTGTGGCGATCTTCAAGTGGCATTACGGTGAGCACTAAATTGGTTCTCTTGAAGTCTTGATTCACTGCATGCAGGGCCGCTGCTTCCATTAGGCGAGGTTAGTAAATGCTAAGGGCGCCAAAGATCTGGGGGGCGCCAGCGCCTCCCGCCCTGTGCACGTCTGATAGTATTATGTAAGAACAACATGAAAAAATAATGAAGGAATGAGAAGCATAGACAAATGATGAAAGGTTGTACGACGTATGTACACCAGTTTAGCTTGACTGATATTTACATAATTAACTTATTCATCTTATTGGGTCATTATAGAACTTTCACTATCACGACCTTTAACCCTTTAGGGACGGGAGTCGTAAATAAGCGATTTAAAAATGTTGCGCGCACAGACGGGAGTCGTCAATAAGCGACTCGGCTTATTTACGGCTTAATATGAGTTCCAGGAGTGGTCAATAAGCGAATAACTGTTTTTATGTGACATATGCCCTTCTTGCTTGGAAAAAACAGTAGATATGTCCTTTTTGCACGCATATTTTAGCACTTTTGAGCGTTCTGATTTGTTACTACATATGCCTCGCTTTACTCGCTGTTTTGATTGGTCATGACACTTTCTTCAACTGTGAAATGATTTTATAATTTTATAATAAATGTATGTATTAACAAATTAAAATAGATCAGTGTAAGGCAAATAGTTTCTTCAATATGGTACCTTGATTACTTTGTGGGCAAACCCAATCGTGAAGTGGGAGG
>JAJOZX010000553.1:275000-380000 GCA_023014485.1 Bathynomus jamesi | reverse complement strand
AGATATATATATATATATATATATATATATATATCAGTGGCGACTCGTGACATTTTTGTTCAGGCATGCAATGTTATGGAATGGAAGAAAACATCCGCCTAACCCTCTTGCCCAACTTGCATATTGTTTACATAGAACTTAGCAAATTAAAGGTGTTTTACAAACTTTTGGGGACCTCTTTGAAGGAAAGTTCATTTAATGTTAGGCTTAAATATGCGAACAAAAATTAGACATATTTATATATAGTAGTTACCGAATTGATCTAAAGAAAAGATACAAATTTAAAATTTACCTAAATAATTGTGAAGCATTATTTGAATGAAATTCTGCTCTCCTAGTTTTCCTGCAAAATTCTTCGATGACCAAATTGTAAAAGTACTATCGATTCTCTAAGCTTCTTGAGGAAATTTTTTTCAATTGAAATTAAGGCAAGATTAGATAGCCTTCTTCACTTTGGGAACTCCGTAATAACTTTTAATTCTTTTAAGCGCAGAAAATGATCGCTCAACACTTGCTGTCGATATTGGTATAGTTAGAATCAATTCGTCAATTTTATATTTCCTTAACCTTTGTGCATTTCGCTTTCCAGTAGATATTTTAGGAGCTCAGCAACATTCTTTTGGCAAAAGATTTGTGCGAATATAAAACACACAATTCGAACGGAGACGGAGGAAACTCAAAAAATGAACTGTAGCTTCTTTTCAAAGATTCAAAAGCTCTCTCTGGGAAAGTAACATCATAGAACTCAATTTTTTGCAATCTAAAAGCTCAATGAATTCCAATTTTTCCATTGAACTGAAACGCTCTTTCATTTGAAGAAGTATATTATCGAATATTTCATGAAATAGTTGACTATCTTCTCTTGTGGAGAAAGACTCTGTTTCCTTTTACATACAGGTTCACCACATCTTTCTGTTATCAAGTCCCACATATCTGCAAATTTTGTATCCCTTATTTGTTTGATTTTTTTCATAGTGCTTTCAACGGTGATTGAGCTATACACAATATCCATAGATTTTGTTTGCAGCACATTAAATAGATATTCAGTAAAAGGAAAAATTGAAGAAAATACTTCTAATAAAAAATTTAAATCGAAAGTATCGATACCAGCAAGCAATCCGCGTGCACTATTTTTTTTTTTTCATCAAATTTCTTTGGGTTTTCAAGAATGCTTTTAAAAGATCTATTATATCTTCTTTATTTTCCTTAACTCTTTCAACTAGACGAGATGAATAGTTCCACCGCGTTGGAGCCAGTTTAGGGAAACGCTTTCCAACAACTTTGTCAAGCATTGAAGTTCGCTTAGTTGAACTGCTGAAAAATGATGACAAACTTCCTAATACTGAAAAAAAATTATTACATTCGGAAATTTCAGCGACAGCTTGGGATAAAACAAGGTTAAGTTTATTGGGCGTAGCAGTGAAGAAAAATAGCCTCTGGTACAGTTTCTCTAATCTTTGTTTGTACTCCATTAAGATCGCTCCCCATAACAGCAGCACCGTCGTAGGTTTTAGCAACTAATTTTTTCAAACAGCCCAGTTCACCTAGTTGCCTTATAGATAAATCAGAAATCGCTCCTGCACTTCTATCATTGCTGACGTCATTGAATTTTATAAATCGTTCACAAATCTCTCCATGTTTATTAACATAACGAACAACAGTAGAGAGTTGAGAAAAACAGCTGACATCAGATGTTTCATCTAATAAATCGCCACATACATGCAGTCGATAAGCTCACGTTTTATTTGTTCTAACATAACTGCACTAATAGATTGAATTATGTCATTCTGAATAGCAGATGATGTTCCCTTAAAAACAGTCGCAGTTTTTAAATGGTTTTGAAGCTTTTCATCGAATTCTCCCATACAAAATACCAATTCAATATAGTTACCCCTATTGTCAGCGTTTTCTTCTTCATTGTGACAGCGAAATGCTAATTCTTGCATACCTAAAAAACATGTTATCCTAATCAAACGTTTCAAAATTTCTCGATTCTTATTAACTTCTTCGTTATGTCTGGAAATGGCAACTGATTTCTGCTTGTCGAGTATTAAATCAATTCTTTCTGACTTTCCAAATGTTTTAAGATCAACAAATGCATTTGTGAGCAAGAGATTTTTCATGGCGAGAAATTGCAGTATGTAAATGTTTAAATCGTCGTATCCACGACTAACAGAATTTGAATGCACCTATAAAACTGAATGCATGCCGTATTATTTTCATTAATTAAAAAAAAATCAGAACAAAGCTTTTTAATTATTTTTAGTAAAATATTAAGTAAATTTTCTAAGCATATTTTAAAACATATTGCCTTTTGAATTTAGCTATGAGGCTCAAAAAAATATCTTATGGATAGTGAGAAGTCTCCTTAAAAAATTGCCCAAGGCAAGGCGGTGTAAACAAAATCATGTCTTATTTCACTAGACAATTAAGAACATTTTTCTGTACCCAGACTGAATTAGTGAATGCTTTAGCTACAAGTATTTCGATCTGTGTACAGAAAAATGTTCTTAATTGTCTAATGAAATAAGACATAATTTTGTTTACACCGCCCAATAGCCAGTACATGCGTGATTGAAGCCTTAGCCTATTTTTAGTTTCTGAAAATTATTTTTGTCAATTATAATCCTTACTTACATCTGAAAAGAGAACATATTTAACGCGCATGCATTGCATGCGTTGCATTCATTAAGAAATCGCCACTGATATATATACACAAACTCAGAATGGTCCCCTGAGAAACTTATATGTTAAACACAGACCGTGCATGGAACAAGGAACTCTTCTGGGAAAATTAAATCCACTATAGTCCGAATAAGTAATGGTAAATGACAAATACCATAGTTTTTCTTTTTCATGATGCAAGCCCGACGTGGGCAACGGGTCTCTCGCAAAGAGGTCCCATAAATATAGCTTCCCTCACCAGCTATCTGCAAAGCAGACAGGATCAAGCTTTGGATCCATGTCCCAAAGCTGGATCCTGTCTGCTTTGCAGATAGCTGGTGAGGGAAGCTATATTTATGGGACCTCTTTGCGAGAGACTCGTTGCCACGTCGGGCTTGCATCATGAAAAAGGAAAACTATGGTATTTGTCATTTACCATTACTTATTCGGACTATAGTGGATTTAATTTTCCCAGAAGAGTTCCTTGTTCCACGCACGGTCTGTGTTTAACATATGTTTCTCAGGGGACCATTCTGAGTTTGTGTATATTAAACGGACGTGTTATGTGCCTTGAAAAGTGGACGCTCAATGTCTCGGTTGAGGTTTAAGTTTTGTTTTTTTGGCTAAAAATACAATAGTTACCCCTTTTTCTTTGATGTATTCAATCCAACGTGAATGCAACGGGTCTTTTGCTTATATTGAGGTTCTAAATGTAGCAGGGCTAGGCTGCTTTAAACCCTAGATCCATGTCCCAAAGCTGGATCCTGTCTGCTTTGCAGATAGCTGGTGAGGGAAGCTATATTTATGGGACCTCTTTGCGAGAGACCCGTTGCCCACGTCGGGCTTGCATCATGAAAAAGAAAAACTATGGTATTTGTCATTTACCATTACTTATTCGGACTATAGTGGATTTAATTTTCCCAGAAGAGTTCCTTGTTCCATGCACGGTCTGTGTTTAACATATATATATATATATATATATATATATATAAATTAAATATAACATATCTTTAAGCAAATAACAATATTTCATTACTTTTCTATAAAGTATGAAAATTTTTAAAACTTAAAAACTTTAATAAAAATGATTACTTATAATATAAAATTATTTATCTCGAAATATGATCCTTAAAAGCCGAAGGAAACCTCACCTGTCGATTCTAAATTTGTAATACAAGTCAGGTAAGAAAAGTAATTGATTATTGTTTTTCGATTTACCTGGATACGAAAAAGAATTTTAATTTCCACATATAAATACAATTTCTATTCAGGCAAAAGGGGAAAATTTTTCAGATCAAATATTGTTAACCTCTTTCCCTGTAGTAACTGGTATACCTTATGAACCTTATGTTGTTTCATGCGTTGGTCTCTCTTCACACGGAGGTCAAGTTGGTGGCCCCGCCTCTAAGTCTGGCTTGGTGGAGGAGCGAGTTGCTTTCTTGCGCTCTCCACCATACATAGCCAGGCACGCCCGGCTCATTTGGTAACGTCCTGAGCTAGGCATCTATTCTTCTCTTGAAGACTTCAACTTTGACCCCCGTTACGTTTCTGAGGTCCTTTGGAAGCTGGTTGAAAAGTCTTGGCCCCCTGACAACGAAGCTATTTTCCTTTCATGTTGAGGAGGTCCCTTGTCGGGCCTTTAATTTGGGAACACTACACATTCTGTCTTTCCTATTTTCAAGTGTTGTTTGAATGGTAATTGGGTTTAGTTTTAGGTTTGGTACCAATTTTTCGATCATTTTCCATATGTAGATTATGGTGTACCTCTCTCTTCTTTCCAGGGAGTACAGATTTAGTTTACCTAGTCTTTCTCAGTAGTTGAGTTCTTTGCAGCCATCAATCTTGGCTGTGAAATGTCTTTGCGTTTCTTCTAGTTTATTAGTTTCTTCCTTTTTATATGGGGACGTCAAAACTGAGCAGTATTCAAGTTTTGGTATAATCAGTGTTTTTAGCAGGGGAATCATTACTGTCCTATCCCTTCTCTTGAACGTTCTTAGTACCTGTCCCGCGATTCTTTTTGCTTTATTTATGACTATCTGATTTTGTGTTTCGAATTTTGCATCATCTGTCATTATTACCCCCAGATCGATCGCTTTCGTGCTTCTCTGAATTTCCTGTCCATCTAGAGCATAATATGCAGTCTGTTTAAGTTCCTCTTTTCTACCATATCTCAAAAGCTGAAATTTATCGGTGTTAAATGTCATGTTGTCTTCTGACCATTTGTATATTTTGTTCGTGTCCCTCTGCAAGGCTTCCACTTCATTTACATCGCTGATTTTTCTGCTGATCTTTGTATCGTCTGCAAAGGATGTTACTATACTGTTGCTGTTTACACCGCTGTCTATGTCTGTTAGCATTATAATGAACAGGAGTGGGGCCAGTACTGTCCCTTGTGGTACTGAGCTGCTTACTTCCATTCTGATGATGATATACCTTAAATTTTGACGACCTGCAGACGTTCTCTGAGGAAGTTGTAGATCCATTTTCCTACTTTGCCTGTATTCCCATATATTTCATTTTATGTGCTATTATACCATGATTACATTTGTCGAAAGCTTTAGCAAAATCTGTGTATATAACTTCGTAGTTGTCATTGCCTTCCAGTGCATCTAGGACAGTGTTGTAGTGTTCTATTAGTTGTGATAGGCATGATCTACCTGATCGGAATCCAAGCTGATTTTCGTTGAATCTTTCCCGGTCTCCAGGAAATCATAAATTTTCTCTCCAACTATTCTCTCAAATACTTTGGTGAGGTGGGACGTCAATGACACTGGTTTATAGTTCTTTGCTTGAGATCTGTCCCCTCCTTTATATATAGGGACAATGTTTGCTCTTTTCAAGATGCTCGGTATTTCCCCAGTGTCTAGGGATCTTCTCCATATCCAGTATAAAGGTGTAGCTATTTCAATTTTAAAGTTTTTAATCAATAATGCGTTCCAATTGTCCGGACATGCAGCTGAATGTGGTTTCATTTGTCCTATAGCTCTCGCTTCATCTTCTAGGGTAAAATCGAAGTCTGTTATATACTTTGCTAGGTCAATTAGAAACAAAGCTAGGTCAATTAGAAACAAACTAATGGAATTTATAGCGCTTGTCAAAACTGAGAACTTTGACATCATCGGAATAACGGAATCCTGGATTCATTCTGAATCAAGGGATTTTGTAGGAGAATTTGAAATGGTAGGTTACAAAATGTTTCACAAAGATAGGAACGGAAGGGACGGCGGCGGTGTACTTTTGTATGCTCGGGACTCCCTGCACCAAGTAAACAGTAATCTCGTATCTGCTCATGAAATGTTGGGAATTGATCTAAACCTAAATAATAAAGTAGTGCAGCTACTTCTAGTATATAGACCACCTCACTACCCCGTGGATAAGGATATAAACTTGTATAACCAATTAAGCAGAATAGTGAATAATAAGATCAGTGTGATTTTTGGTGATTTTAATTGTGGTAATGTAAATTGGGAAAACAAAACAGCTGATGCTGAGGGCTCAAGACTGTTGGAATTTGCCGATGATAACTTATTAAGTCAATGGGTTGATGGGCCTACTAGGGGTAATAATAAACTAGACCTCATATTCACGAACGAAGATGACCTAGTCTCTAACCTGACTATTGGTGAAAATTTAAGTAACAGCGATCATAATTTGATTAGGTTTGACCTCAGGGTTCCAGTCAATACACGCGAAAAGACTCGTGAAAGACTGGATTTCTCGAGAGCAAATTTTGAAAGCTTCCGAAGTAGTTTAGATACACTTGAAGTTTTAATAAGTGAGTGTCAATGTCACCTGGAGCTCATATAGGGATCAATTTAGAATATTACAGAACACTTTTATACCCACTAAAATGGTTTCCTTGTCAACAAAGTCACCGAAATGGTTTAACAACGAAATTAGGAGGGCTATTACGGGAAGAAATAGAGCCTACAAACTACTTAAGTCGCATTTCAACCACACTAATTCAGAAAACTATATAAACCTACGTAGGAGGGTTAAGTCCTTAATTAGATCAGCCAAACGTGATGAAGAGGCTAGAGTTGCCTCACTCTGTAAAGTTAACCCTAAAGAATTTTTTGCCCATGTTAATAGCAGAAAGCCAATTAAAAATTCTGTAGGCCCCTTAAAAGATAGAAATGGCGTACTGAAATTCGGTGATAAAGATATAGCTAATACGTTAAACGAGTTCTTCTTTACAGTCTTCACGGAGGAAGACACAATAGAAGTGCCAAGTCCTCGGATTACATATGACGGTGAGAATCCCGTAGAGACCATAAGTTTTACGAGAAATGAGGTACAGCAATTAATTGATAAGATGAATAAATACAAATCACCTGGTCCCGACTTATTTCTTCCAAGGGTATTAAAAGAGGTTAGCCACAATGTTGTTGACGACTTAGTAATCATATTCAAACAATCAATCGAGTTAGGGAAAGTCCCAACCGACTGGAAGTTAGCAAATGTAACACCTATCTTTAAAAAGGGTGATAGGGAAAATCCTTGTAATTATCGCCCGATCAGTTTAACATCAGTTGTCGGCAAAATGTTGGAATCCATCATTACAAAACGTATTGTGTATCACCTTGAATCTAACAATCTAATTTTTTATTCTCAACATGGATTCAGGCGACATAGATCCTGTCTGACAAACCTGTTAGAGTTTTTCCATAATATGCATACACTGTACGATGCAAGTAGGGCAATAGATAGAGTGTATCTCGACTTTCAAAAAGCCTTTGACAAAGTCCCTCACGCTAGATTGATAGCTAAAGTCAAAGGACTAGGAATCACCGGGCTCGTTTCCAACTGGATTGAGGATTGGTTAAAAGATAGAAAGCAGAGAGTGGTAATAAATGGAGTGGCTTCGGAGTGGGCGCCCGTCACCAGTGGTGTCCCACAGGGTTCCGTGCTGGGTCCTTTACTTTTTATCATCTATATTAACGATATAGACATCGGGCTTCTAAGTGCAATCTCCAAATTTGCAGACGATACGAAATTAGGAAGTAGTGTAGGTACTGAGGAGGGCGTAAGAACGCTTCAGAACGATCTTGACAGGTTGGGCGAATGGTCTGCTACTTGGCAGATGCCATTCAACTTGGACAAATGTAAGGTAATGCACATAGGTTATAAAAACCCGAAGACCGATTACTCTCTCTTGGGAAGGAACTTGACTGAGACCGATCTAGAGAAAGACTTGGGAGTCTATATCAGCAACGATCTGAAACCGTCGAAGCACTGTGCAGAAGTCGAAAAGAGGGCCTTAAAATTATTAGGTTATATTAAAAGACAGTTCCAGTTTCGGAACAAGGAGACTGTAATGTCTCTTTATAATTCTCTAGTCAGACCTCAACTGGAATACTGTGGCAGTTTTGGTCTCCATCCCTCAGGAAGGACATAGAAAGGTTAGAAAGAGTGCAAGCAAGGGCTACAAAATTGATACCTTCAATGAGAATGCAAAGCTACCAACGGAGATTAGAGCGCCTAAATCTGTTTAGCTTAGAGACGAGGAGGTTGCGGGGTCAGCTTATTCAAGTCTTCAAGATGCTCAAAGGAATAGAGAGGGTAGATTACAGAAACTTATTCTCACTTAATGCCAGTCCGACAAGAAATAATGGGTTTAAACTGGAACTAAAGACATTTAGGACCTTTGTCTGCGGAAATTACTTTTCCTGTAAAATAGTTAATATCTGGAACCAACTTCCCTCAGAGGTTGTTTCCAGTCAAAGTGTAAATGTGTTTAAAAATAGGCTAGACAAAGTACTGAATACTCTCATAGTTTAAGATTAAAATATAAGAAAAAACTGCAGGAGTTCGCTTGCACGGTGTCTCTGTGAGCAAGCTAAATATAGAGCTATTTATATATTCTCCACTTTCCTGTAAAATTTCCTTGGCTACTTTTCCAGGGGCAAGGTGGGGAGAGAGCCTTTTACTTTTCTATCCAGTTTTCTACTACTGCTAGGATAGTTGAAAGAAAAATAAACTTTTAATAACAGGAACCTCCCAGAGTGGACCGAAAGGTCTTTGAGGCTTCCTCTTGTCCTTGTAACTCCTTGTAACTCCTCTCCTTGCAATTCCTCTTCAAAGAATGCATCTATGTCAGGTATCGCTTTGTCACTTTTTGGGGTACTGAAAACTGATTCATATTGGGCTCTCAATGTTTCAGATATTTCTTTTGGATCGTCGGTTAGTTCATTATTTCTCTTCCTTAAGGGCCCAATAGCAGCGCTCGTTTTTGTTTCCCTTTTTGCATAGCTATAGAAGTATTTTGGATTTTCCTTTATTGCTTCTACCGCCTTTATATATATATATATATATATATATATATATATATATAGTTGTGTGTGTGTGTGTGTGTGTGTGTGTTGTACCTCGTGGTGAATGGATGCTTTGTTTGTTCTATCTCTGTTATAACGAAGGAATAACATCTCAACCACTCACTTTATCTGCACAAGTGTTTATAAAGTGTCCGTGAGTCCGTGAAGATAATATATTTAGTGAAAGTAAGTGCAATATAGTGTGCACAAATTGAATTATTATAATTCGAAGATAAATTGAACGAAATAAAATCCTCTTCGTGAAGTTTTAAACGTAAACGCAAGAACAAACCAAGTAAAACGCCATAAACCAAAGTCGTCTCAGATTTCAAAGGTATTAAAGTGTTTTAGCCAAACAATAATTGAATATTGCTCAGTACTCACAAACCCATACAGAAAACGAGATATTGGAAACATAGAAGCCATACAAAGGACTCTTACGTCTAAGATAGAGGAAACGAAAGATGAAGACCACTGCTCACGACCACAATCCTTGAAACTCTACCCTCTGGAAAGAAGACGTGGCCGATAGATAATAATATGCATATGGAAAATACTCGAATGTCCCAACTTCATATATGAAATAAAACACACTGGAATGAGCGAAGAGGTAGATTCTGTACTATTACAACCACAGTAGGACAGGGGGCCAGGAAAATGAAGATGGAAAATACTCTCAGAATACGGGCCCAAAATTTTTTAATGTGCTGCCAAAATAACTGAGGAACCTCCAGCACACGAACCTATAACTACCTTCATATACCAACTCGACAGGTTCCTATATAAAATCCCTGACCATCTATGGGTAGTTGTACCTTGTACAGGTACCTTTTATTTCTTTCCGGTACTGTTCCTAAACTAAAAACGTCACTGTTATGTTGCGACACCGCCTAAACTCCGAAACCTCAATGCTATGTTGCCACACCTCCTAAACTCCGAAACCTCAATGTCATGTTACCACACACCTAAACTCCTGTCTCTCTTCTATCTTTTTCATTTAAAAGAATAAATCCAGTTATAACTCGATATAAGACTTTATATTTTGGTTATAATTAATTAATAACCAAATTAAGGAAAATTTAATAGAGAAATTAATTAATTAATTAATAACCAAATTAAACCAAATTAAGAAAAATTCATTAGAGAAATTAAATGTTGATAAAGAAATTACTGATAATACTTCTATTGCAGACTCTTTAAATAACCATTTTACTTCAATAGCTGATAAGTTTCACTCACAATTAATAAATAATAACCACTCACCGTTAGAATGTATGCCACCCTGTCCACTAAATTCATTTTCTTTTGTTCCTGCTACCCAGTGGTGGGCACCGTTAACCAAAAAGTTAACTTCGATAACGATAATCCGTTAACCCCAATTTTTAACTCCGATAACGATAATCCGATAATTTTACTACAAAGTTAACGGAAGTTAACGATAATCCGTTAACGATAACTATTTCTTTACTAACATTTAAAAAAAATCAAGGAAAAAAGCTTTAAAACCCATAGAAAATGTTTATTTATGTAAAATCCAACAATAAATAGGTATTTAACTGTATTTTTATCAAGTTTTGCAACTTTTTTGCTTAATAACTTTTTTTTATTTTTAATAAAAAATGTACTGATTACATGTTTTGAAACCCTTGTAACCACTAACCATTAATTAAATTTTAATTTACCAGAGAATTATTATGGCGGGAACTGAAAGGTAAAATTAAATTTTAGGCACATTTATTAAAGACTATGACACAATGTGCTGGTTGCCCTTCAGAAAGACCAACTTCTCAAAGTTAGGCCCAACTGCCAGTCTTGACCTCTTGGGCCTCAGGATGTCCTTGCCGAGAGAGAAGAGCCGTTCCACTGCGGCAGAGGACGGAATTGGCAGACTGAAGTTATGGCGGGTTGAATTCATTCGCGGAGCGGTGATCTTCCGTGAATGACTCCTCGCAGTTAACGTGTTAACGGACTTTAACAGACTAAATATCGAGTTATCGGAAGTTAACTGGTCCGATAACGATAAATGGAAATTAACTTCCGTTAATAGTCCGTTAAAAAAAGTTAACTTCGTTAATTAACTGTTATCGGATTAACGCTTTAGTGCCCAACACTGCTGCTACCTCTACTGAGGTCCGGAATATGGTTTTATCCGAATTTGTCTACAACAATTTGTCTAAAGATACAATTCATCTACAACAATTTGTCTACAACAATTTGTCTAAAGATACAATTCATCTACAACAATTTGTCTACAACAATTTATCTACAACAATTAGTCTACAGATACAATTTATCTACAATAATTTGTCTACAGATACAATTTGTCTAGAGAAACTATTACTAATATTGGACCTAGTATGTTTCATGGACTGCTCTCGATTTTCCTACGAAATTGAAAAAAAGGGCAGTCGATGACCCTGATTTTGTTTCTGCAATCGGTTTTCTTGAGAAACCTAACCTAACCTAACCTGACCTAACCTAACCTAACCTGACCTAACCTAACCTGACCTAACCTGACCTGACCTGACCTAACCTAACCTGACCTAATCGAGTTTCTTATACTATTGTTTTTTGCAAGATATCGCACTAATTCTTGTCATTTTTTGTGAATTTGTATGGCGTAAGCGCCACACCAGCTCGGACTTATTTAAAAAGATGTTGGAGTGTATTGCGTCGTTTCAGTAAATAAATTTATTCAATATCCAATAACATTTTTCTTTATCATTTCTTAAGAAAACCGATTGCAGAAACAAATTTTTCACTTTTTTTAAAAAATTAATAATAATTAACATGAAATAGCTTTCATTTTTCCTCTCTAGACAAATTGTATCTGTTGACAAATTATTGTAGATAAATTGTATCTGTAGACTAATTGCTGTAGATAAATTGTTGTAGATGAATTGTATCTTTAGACAAATTGTTGTAGACAAATTCGCCGGACACCCCGGAATATCATTGGTAAATTACAAAATACAAAAAAAAACATTCATAACATTCCTGTACCTACCGTATATTGAAATTTGTTAAAGATAAGGTATCTGTAACTTTGGCTAAAATAATTATTTATCAATCAAAGTATTTCCAAAGGAATATTCCCACCAATGCTAAAAATTGGTTGTATAACACCTCTTTTTAAGGGGGGTGATCCTACACTGGCAACTATTTACAGGCCGGTGTGTTCATTATCTGTGTTCAGCAAAGTTTTTGAAAACATTGTAAAAATTAGAATAGAGCGATATTTAGAATCCTACAATTTATTATCTCCAAATCAATATGGCTTCCATAATAATAAAAAAAAACGGAAATGGCTATTTTAAATCTTATGAAAAATGCAAATACAGCTACAGAGAACAAAGAAATAATGATATCAATATTTATGGATTTGAGTAAGGCGTTTAATGTAATAGACCATAATATTTTACTTAATAAATTATATTGTTACAGCTTTAGAGGAGCAATCAGTGATTAGTTTAAAAGTTACTTGTCCAATATAGTGGGGCAGATAAGTGAATATAGTCAGGGGAATCTTTCAAATAGTGATACAAGCACCAAAATTGGCATGGATACCCCTCTGGGACTACTTTTGTGAAAAAGTCCGTTAGCCACCTAAAATTCAAAATGGCCGCCGTTGAAATACTTATTTCACTATAAAATTTGACAGAGTAGTCCGATTTGAATGATCTTGGCATCAAATTATATGTTTTTGACCATGGAGAAGCTGAATTTACAACCCTAAAACTTCTCAGAAGCTTCTTTCTACCATTTGTAGCACAGTGACTGAAATCGGACTGAAAAGGATACTCAATGCGATACATACAATCGGAAAATAACCCGGCCGACTGGCTATCTCGAACAATATTGCCAAGTATTGCGGCATAAGACTGGGGCCTCGAATATACCGATTGTCGAATGTAATATGCGTGTGTTGTCTATTGTTAAATTGTATGAATGTTACCGCACGCAGCGGAGGCTGTAATCAAGCCGCGATGGGGGTCGCAGCGCAATGCATCACGATGCACTTCAGCGAAAGCGCTGTTTGTGATGCTTCAGTTGTGTGTGTGTTTGTCTAATTGTAACCGAGTTTACAACCCTAAAACTTCTCAGAAGCTTCTTTCTACTATTTGTAGCACATTGACTGGAAAGATATGCAGTTTACTAATAATTAACTTTCTTATTTTTGTTTCAGAAGTCAGCCAGGGCGTGAACCGTTCATCGTCTCACAAGATGGAGAGTTTGGCTGAATTACCATCTAAATTGCAAACTGACTGGAACAAAATTATGTTGTCTCTGTCAAATCGAGAAGAAGGACGAAGATCTCAAATCACCACCAACCCACTATCCATGTAGTACTGAACATGATGGCTACTCTATGATTGCGTCAAATGTTCCACTCTTTCAAGCCATCAATGATCTCCCAATCGTTTTGGATCCAGCAAGATTAGATGAAGGCAGCAGCATAGAATGCAAAATGCCATCAGAGCTGTCGACTAATGTTCAACATCACCAAACTGCAACGGGAAAGGAAAAGAGTAACTAGTGCTAGTAGTACAGATGAAAGACGCAGCAAGATGCGAAGAACCAGCCATAAAGGTCTACAGTCTGAGTGCTTCTTATGCGAGAAGGAAGCTCCAGCATCAGACCTGAGACAAGCCATGACCATGCAGATCAATAAAAGACTGAATGAGTGTGCCCGAAACCTAAACGATGGAAAGCTTTTGGCCAAACTGAGTGGTGAAGATGTTGTAGCACAAGAGATGAAGTACCATTCTTCTTGCTTGGTAGGCCTGTACAACAAGGAGAGGGCCTGCCTGAACAAGAAGTGCCAAGGGTCGCTAGAGAAGGAAGTCAACCAACTACTCACTACTGCACTGGTATTTTCTGAGCTACTCGCCTACATAGTTGAGACCAAAACCAGCAGTGAAGGTCCTGCTATATTCCGGCTTGCAGATATGGTCAGCCTGTACAAGCAGCGGCTTGAACAACTGGGGGTAGAAACACCTGAAGTCAACTCAACCAGACTAAAGGACAAGCTGTTAGCAGAAATGCCTGAGCTAGAAGTTCACAAGAAGGGAAGGGATATTCTCCTGGCTTTCCACAAAGATGTAGGCTCAGTCCTATCACAAGCCTCCGGCTACTCCGAAGCCATTATCCTTGCCGAAGCAGCCAAGATCTTGCGAAGACACATGGTTGCCCACAAGTCCACATTTGATGGAACCTTTCATGGAGGATGTGTTGAAGAAGACATTCCATCGACTCTTCTCCAGTTTGTGGGGATGATTGAACATGGGGCTGATATCAAATCTCAACTGAGATTTGGAGCATCAAAGACAGACCTAGCAATGGCGCAGCGCTGCAGTACAACTGCTACGCAAGGTACAAAGAAGGAGCAGCTACTCACCAGCATTCAAAAGATTGGGACACCCCGTTCCCTGTTTACATGGGAATGTCTGTTTTTGCGAAAACCCGAAAGCGACTTCTGGTAGAAATGCTTCATGAGCACGGCATCAGCATTTCACACGACAAAGTGCTCGAAGTCTCCGCACAGCTAGGAGAAACAGCTGTCAACAAGTACGCAGAGGATGGGATGGTGTGTCCACCAGTTCTGCGAAGAGGGTTGTTCACCACGTCTGCCATGAACAACATAGACCACAACCCAACTGCAACGACAGCAACCAAGCAGATCCAGTGGCACTGGCCCGAGCGCTATGGTGAAGACAAGTTTGTCATCATGTTTGGAGGCCTTCATATTGAGATGGCTGCACTGAAGTCTGCTGGAACTCTACTCAAGGACAGCGGATGGACAGGAGCCCTCGTTGAGGCAGAGGTGGCCTCTTCTGGAATGACAGAATCATTTCTGTCAGCTTCAAGCGTCACCAGAACACGTCAAATGCACCAGATTACAGCATGCAGTCTCTACAACCTCCTGAAGGCAGCCTACACTGATTATTGTACAGAGGCACACAAACACTCCGAGGGAGTGCACATTTTAGAAGATTGGTGTGAGAGACGCAAACTGCAAAGCCCACAGTTTCAGTTCTGGAATATGGTGCTGTTACTGGAACTGGTGATCCTCTCACTGATCAGGGCGTTCAGGGAAGCCAACTTCACCCTGTACTGTCAAGCGCTGTCTGAGCTGATACCGTTCTTCTTTGACAACAACAACGTGAACTACGCACGGTGGCTTCCTATTCATCTTAGAGATATGGTGACCCTAGATCAGAAACACCCCCAGCTGGCTCTTGAGTTTCACAGGGGAAAATTTGTTATGTACAAATCGAGCCGGGAATTCTCAGCAATGGCTATCGACCAAGCTCACGAGCAAGCCAATGCTGTCATCAAAAGTGACGGGGTGCAGTCGGTGTGACTGAAGACCTATCAGCGCTGAGAAGATGGATGGTGGCTGGCCCTGAAATCAGTCAGCTGGTTGCTCAGTACGAGAGAGCGTCAGAAGCCAAAGATGTAACCGAATGTGGCAGACACCATGAGCAGACTGAGCGAGCTCAAAGAGTGTTCCTTGAGAAAGTAGACAGGCTGTCTAAGGTAATGAAGGACATCGGCAATCCTTTCCAGGAAGAGACTGGGGACCTGCTTACACTGGGCACAAAGAACATTGCCCACCCCAGTGCTGCTGAAATGATTGGCACACACTATGAGAGGGGCAGAATACGCTTCCAGGAATTCATGAAGGGGCTAGAAAGTGAAGAGGAATGCACGTTCTACAAGCCAATGAAGAAGGACAAGATGGACTGCTTTAGACAAGAACCAGCTCCTGGTGATCCAAAGCAAAAGGTACTGAAGGAAGACTGCCGCCTCTTCTCCAAGCTCTTCATTTCATGCCAGACCAGAGAGTGTGACCTACAGGAGTTCTTTCGGTATTAGAACCAGTCATTTCCTGCTTCATTGAGTGAGGGTGGAAAGCTTCACACCTGCCAGGAGTCTCAGCTTGCTGCCATTCTTGAGGCTCGTGTTACAATGCCAGACACCGAACCAGCGGCTGATGCCATCATCATTGATGGTTCGGATTTGGTGAACATTCTGCCACCGCGAACCTCAAAGACGTTTGAGGATTATGCAGCACTGGACGTTATTCCCACAATACAAGCATACTCTTCCAAGTACAAGAGAACAGACATTATGTTTGATGTCTACCGGCCATCGAGTCTGAAGGCCGAAACAAGGTCAAAGCGAGGATGAGGAACCAGACGCAGAGTGACAGGCACAGGCAAAATGCCCCCAAACTGGCGGGGCTTCTTGAGAGACAACGACAACAAGACCGAGCTCTTCAACTTCCTGGCTGACAAGATTGCAGAGATCTGCACGCCAAACACGGTGATCGTGACCAAAGAAGAAGATGCAGTCTGCAACCAAATGATCCGCCTGGATGAATTGGCTCCCTGTAACCATGAAGAAGCGGACACGCGGATCTTCGTGCATGCCAGACATGCAGCAGCACAGGGTAGCAAAGTTGTCATGATCAAAGCCAGTGACACAGATGTCTTAGTCACAGCAGTCAGTGTCCTGCCAGCCTGCAGGAGTTTGGTCTGCAGAAGCTGTGGATTGCTTTTGGTCAAGGGCGGAACCTGAGGTGGATTCCTGTACATGACCTCAATCCCTTACTTGAACCAGAGAAGACCAGAGGGATTCTCTTCTTCCATGCCTTCACTGGCTGCGATGTTGTGTCGGTCTTCCGTGGGAAAGGGAAGAAGTCTGCGTGGCAAACCTGGGATGTATGTGCCGAGCTCTCTGATGTCTTCATCAAACTCAGCCAGTACCCGCCAACAGTTGATGACGACGACCTGAAGATCCTGGAAAAGTTTGTAGTCACTATGTATGACAGGTCCAGTACAGCTGCGGGTATTGATGACGCACGGCTCGACATGTTTGCTCGCAAGCAGAGGCCGTACGAAGCCATTCCTCCAACTCGAGCAGCTCTCCTTCAGCACTCCAAGCGCGCGGCCTACCAGGCAGGCTGCATATGGAGTCAGTCAACAATGTGCCAGCCCAAAACCCAAACTCCTGCTGACTGGGGATGGACACAGCAAGGTGACCTGTGGCAGATCTTCTGGACAGCACTTCCACCAGTTGCGCAGAGTTGTCAACAGCTGACCAAGTGTGGCTGCAAGACAGAATGCCGTGGAAAGTGCAAATGCTATCTCTTTGGATTCACCTGCACAGCACTGTGCAGCTGCAGATGCGAGGATTAGTTCAGAGTGTACATGTGGACAGCAACACTTATAAGTGACAAAGTGGAAAGTACAAGGTGCAAAGACAATAAAGGACAAACAAGTACTTTCATAGTACCTACGTTTAAAAAAAAATAATAATAAAAAAATAATCCTGCGTCCATTCATAACCTCAGAAGCAAATGAGACGGCGCAGGCGGAGCTAAGGTCATTAGATGACCGAAGAGCACTCATTTGTGGAGGTATGAATAGCATGGCGACAGCTCCATTTATTTTTTAAAATTTGGCTAAGTTGTTCACATAATCTGCTAGAAATGGTAGAAAGAAGTTTCTGAGAAGTTTTATAGTTTTAAATCCGGGTTCTGCATAACCAAAAACATATAATTCGTTACCAAAATCATTCAAATCGGCCCAGTGTATCAAATTGTGTGGTAAACATAGAAGTTCTATACCGCACATGGCGGCCATTTTGAAATTTTAGGTGGCTAACAGGCTTTGTCAAAACAGTACTCCCAGAGGAGTATTCATGCCAATTTTGGTGCTTGTATCACCATTTGAAAGATTGTTTCACTTATCTGCCCCACTAATAGATATCCTTTTGGGTATCCGGAAAGATCATCGCCCACAATTCGCCGTCCACAATTCATCGCCCAGAACAGATTGCTGCCCATCATCCAAATATTTGGAAATTTCTGGAGTGCCTTAAGAAAGAACAAACTTTAAGTGAAATCAGAATTGAACAGTACATAGGTGGCCACGAACCTCCAAAGATAAAAAGAAAATATCGCAATTGTGCGATTCAGAGCATTGTATTGTCGAATATATAAGAGGGATAGCTCATAATATTTCATATTAGAATGTGTTTTAGACAAAATAAAACGGAAAATGCTCGGTTAGGTCAACTGAATGCCAGGTTAGGTCAACTGAATACCCGGTTAGGTTAATTGAATGCCCGGTTAGGTCAACTGTACGCCCTTGATGATTGGTTAGGTTAAGTTGTGATATTTTCCTTAGTTTAAACGAAAATGACGAGAGCAAAAATACATAATAAACAGTTTGGTAGTCCCGATAATACGTAAGTACCAAAATCAACTTTTTTGTAAACAAAGGTTCGTTAAAAGATCAAGAGAAATAGGCTTAGACCTAAATACCTTTGAAAAAAGTAACCACGATAATAGACATAATGTGAACACACACACACACACACACACACACACACACACACACACACACACATATATATATATAATATATTATATATATATATATATATATATATATATATATGTTCGGTGAAATGTATGAGCGATGAATTGTGGGCAGTGAATTGTGGGCGGTCAATTGTGGGCGATTAACTTTCCTAAAACCATCATTTTGTATCAGTAAATAAGGTTTGTTCAACTAAAGTGCCTGTCAAACATAGTGTGCCTCAGGGCTCAGTTCTGGGTCAACTGTTATTTTTATGATATATAAATGACCTTCCACGTTCATCTGATATACTGAACTTCATAATGTTTGCAGATGATACAACTCTCCCTTTTTCTTGCAAAGATGTTCATTCAGCTAAGAATATATTTAGCTCAGAACTTATCAGTGTAATGAAATGGTTGACCACCAATAAACTCTTCCTAAATACGAGTAAAAGAAGTTTAATCATATTTGCTAATAAAAGAAATGTGTATCTTGATGAACTTAATGTTGATGAAATCGCTGTAAAGGAGTGTACTGCAACAAAATTTCTTGGTGTAATGCTAGATAAGAATTTGCAATGGAGTGATCATGTAAATTATATCGCGTAAAAGATTTCAAGGAACGTTGCTATAATGTTTAAACTTAGAAATGTAGTCCCTGAACAGGTTTTATTGACTCTTTATCATACTCTCGCTCTTCCTTATATAACGTACTGCACCCTTGTTGGGAAAACTCCGCTAACAACGCTTTAAACAGTATCTTTGTCATCCAAAAAAGAGTAATAAGGTGATGCTGATTTCCTTGATCATTCAAGTGCATTATTTAAAGAGCTAAAACTACTCTCAATGATGTAATCAAACTGTCACATTTTATTTTTATTTACGAGTGTAAGAACAAAATCATTAACTTACAATGGGTAAATAGATATTTTGTAACTCATCAAGAAATCCATTCGTATCAGACCAGAAATAGATCAGAGCATGTTATATCTCAATTTAGATTGTCTTCATCTCAAAAACTACCCATTTTCATTGGGTTGAAACTATGGAATGACTTGTATGCCGATATAAAAAATATTGTGAATGTAAATTTGTTTAAAACCAAATTGAAATCCCGATTAATAATGGCATACTAATAAAAATCTACGATAAATGTACATTACTATTGGTTATTCATTTGTCGTGTGTAATCTAGGATTAAAGACATTACTCGCGATTGTTCAGTTTTTATCTCTCATGCCTAATATTGATGTTTTTGTATGGTATTGATATAATACCTTCAGTAAAAGACCTTGCATTTGTCATATCGATAATAATAATAATTTAAGATTAATACATACATTACTTATTAATAATACTTATTCATGATTTATTTATTATTAATAAAAACTTAAGGGCCAAATTAAATAAAATAAATAGTCCAACTTCACAGTTATTTATGTCATTGCAAATTGTAAGACCAATGTATTTATTTTATTATTAATAAAGGGTATTGAAAAATATTCAATTCAATTCTACCTTCACCAATATATATATATATATATATATATATATATATGGGTTGAATTTCACAGAGAGAGAGAGAGAGAGAGAGAGAGAGAGAGAGAGAGAGAGATTATTAACATTACTCTACGGTTATACTGTAATTTTCTTTAATAATAATTACTTTTTTTATAAGGGAGGGAGAGGCCAAAGGCGAACGCCCGCAAAAACGCACTCCCCACCCATAGAGGTTGAAGAAGAGAGCCGAAATGAAGGTTCAAAGTTTTTGAGATGCTTGCCGCTGTGCGTTAGAAAGATTGGATGTCATAGACAGGAGGAAAGATGGACTGAGGAAGGTTGTTCCAGAATTGTCCGGTTGAGTAGATGAAAGATTGAGAATACTGATTTCAAATAAGCCCCTGTACAAAAACAGCAATTGAGTCGGGGTGAAGAAAATGGGATCCGGCACAGCACACCTAACCTCTTAGAAGCTATTTTAGAAAGAGAGTATATGTGACCTTTCCAGGAAATATCACGGGAAAAGGAAACAGGATAAGGAAGGATAACCACTGCATTACCGAAAAAGTACGCGATAAAACGCGATACCCTCAGAAGCTGCCTTTAAACTAGATTTTTTTTCTTCTTGGATGGTGCAGTGGCATAAGAGACGTGCTTGGGACGTGGGATGTGGTTCACGCAAGTAAGGGACAAAATCTTTTCAGTGCTACACGTTTTACTTTTGTCTCCATATATATATATATATATATATATAAACCTCAAAGTAAATTAAATCTTATTCATTCTTTTTAAATTAGCAGTATACTTAAGTAACTTTCAAATTAGGTAGGGATTACTTGAAAATTTTCAACTAATTACAATTAAATGCCTCATAAAAACTACGAGTTTAAAGTAAATATACGTATCTTCATCTCAAACTAAGACCAATTAAAATCGGTCGAGCTATAAAACTTTCAAATTAGTCAATTGAAACGACGTTTCATTAACACTAAAATCTTTCCTTTCACAACCTTCGAGTGCCTCGGATGACCTCTGAGGACGTGGGACCTTCTGTTCTTAAAGTTTATTTAATCTCTTCTCTTCTCTCGAAAATCCACTTTCAGGAACGAAGAAAATAGGAACTACTTTATACTGTAGTTGTGTTATCGGATTGACCGATGTGTATTAGCGTGCGAAAAATAGCGTAGTATAAGACGTCTCATGATTTACATACTTTAAGGCGTTAGACACCTATTCTTACCCCCCAATCCCCGAGCACACACACACACACACACACACAGACACACACACAACTTCATTTCCCCACATCTTTCCCCCAATCCCCACTTTCAATACGGGATCCGGCTCTACTGCAGGATTTGGGGGAAAACTTTACGACCCGACATAACTAACAATAAAGCGATATTACAAAAGACAGTTGATTCGGAATTCTTTATCAAAGACGATCTTGTCGTAAAGTTAATTAAGCACTCCTACGTTTATGGCTAATTACTTGCCTCATTGAACGCGTAAGTATTATCTGTTGAGACCCTGACTCTCTCTACCTCTGTGTTCATCGATACGTTAAATTAGATTGAGAACAGGCAATGCTCACAATAACTTGAGAACAGCATTGCGGATTCGCCTTCAGAAGGATGAAGAATGATGAATTTTAAGCATAAGTAAATGTAATTGAATGACAATATACTGGGTGATCCAGATAAATGGGACCCATAAAAAAAAGCCAAATATTCTTAATATTTAATTCCTTTCATAAAAACTATATATCATTCGAAAGAGTAGAGTTACAAGTTTATTATGAAATATTTATTTTTTTAAAATGACTCCTTTCAAATGTGCTCCATTAGTTGCCAAGCATTCCAGTGTTCTCGCTTGTAAGTTCTGCATCACTTTTGCAAGAGTGTGCGGTGGTATGGCCTCTATCTCATTTGTGATGGCGGCCTTCAATTCTTGTAAGGTCGTTGGGTTATTTCTGTAGACCCTACTCTTTAAATATCCCCAGAGATAATAATCTAAGGGAGAAAAATCCGGAGACCTTGCGGGCCATTCAACGTCTCCAAATCTTGAGATTAACTCGCCTGGAAACGTTTGACGCAAAACTGCCATGCAGTTCCTCGTGGTATGGCAGGTAGCTCCGTCTTGTTGGAACCAGTGGTTTTCTAGACAAAGATCTCTTAATTTAGGAATAAGGAAATCGGTCAACATTTTTTCGTAGCGATCACCATTTACAGTGACCGTGTTTCCGGTGGAATCCTCGAAAAAGTACGGCCCTATGATCTGAGATGCAGTAAGACCACACCAAACAGTTACACGCTGACTATGCAACGGACTTCGGTAATATTCAATGGATTTTCTGTTGCCCAGAAACGACAATTTTGTTTGTTTACAGTTCCATTCAAGTGAAAATGGGCTTCGTCTGACATAATCAAAGTTGCTAGAAAATTGGTGGTCATTTACCTTCTGTTGGATCCATTGACAGAATTGTCGTCTTCTTGCGAAATCTCCATCGTTTAGTTGTTGCACTGTTTGAATTTTATATGGAAAGAGCATTAAATTTTGCTTGAATATACGGTGTGTTGTTGTTCCATATCCAACTCCTAACAGCTGAGAAGCACGTCTGATGCTTATGTTAGGATTATCCTGTACAATTTCATGAGTTCTGTTAATGATCTCGTCTATCCTTGCTGTGCGCACTCTTCCAGTTGGTTTTCTTTTTCCAATGCTGCCAGTTAGGGAAAAATTTCTGACACACCGACGGATTACTTTCTTAGAAGGTGATTTTGACATCTGAAAATTTGTCTTGAAAGATCTTTCAGCTGAAACTACACTTCTTCCATGCTCATAATATTGCTCAGTTATGAAACGCAGCTGTTCCACAGTCCATGCAGTCATCTTGAAGGGTTAGTTTTAACTAACACTTTTATTTTGTTTTGTATCTTATCTTGTCTTGTATTGTCAAAACCTATACAATCCTGTACAAACTTGTAACTATCCTCTTTCGAATGATGCGTATGATTTTATAAAAGGACTTATACTTTAAGAGTTACAGGGGTTTCTTTTGGGTCCCATTTCTCTGGATCACCCTTTATATTCTTTCGACTTTAAGCGAATTTTTAAAAACGTCAAAACTAAAATTATATATTTTAACGAATATATAATGCGATTGGGTGATGTAGTGGTTAGCGTCTCTGACTACGAATCCATCGGCCTCGGGATCGAGACCCGGTGACGGCAGGCGGCGCGCAGCAAAACCCAGCTGTTCATCCTTCCACAAACACACAAAAAAAATTGGTTGGTAGATAATTGGGTACCCTGGGTAGCCTAGTGGTTAAGATGCTCGGCTACTGATGGGGCGTGGTTTGGATTCCGCGTTAAACTGTAGGTCTAAGGTGGAGTGACAAACTTGACCTTCGTGAGAATGAACAAGTCAGGCGAAAGCAAAACCAAGGTTATAAAATTTCAAGTGTCTTTTAACGCTGCTTCCAGTTATTCAGCTAAGTTAAGCCGTATTGGGTCTGGATAGTAGTTGGATGGGGGACCGTCCTTTGCGTCCAGATTATGTAGCAACCCGTGGTTCGGATCCTACATAAAGCTGTAGGTCCCCTCCGTCGTATAACCTCAAATGTTGCGAAGAAGATTAAATAACCCCATCACTACATTCACATTTAACATAACAGCAGATATATATACATACATACATACATACATATATATATATATATATATATATATATATACACACACACACACACACACACAGGGCATTTTTTGTAGAAAAAAAAGGTACTGGAACGCATATATTATACTAGAATTCTCGTAGAATGGCGAAATTAATAAAAACAGTATAAGTTATGCTATTTTTATTAATTTATCAATAAACTTAACAAATCTCAGAAAAAAGGTTTCGGAACGCCGTTCCGGCGCGTTCCGGCACAAAAAAGCCCTGTATAATGTATATATATATATTATATATATATAATATATGTGCCGGAACGGCGTTCTGAAACCTTTTTTCTGAGATTTGTTAAGGTGGTCCAAAATTTGGGCTAAAATTTCAAAATAGTTGGAAATGCTCTCCACATGGCTGCGCTTATTCCTTTAGATGTGAAGTGATTTTGTGCAAAATATCTATCGATTCAGTACATAATAAAAGGTCGCTATGATTTTCACATTTCAATTAATTAATTAGCTAATCATTTTCTACCCGCTTCATTTTTAGAGGACGCGGCAGTCACGCCACATGACTCCGCCCACCTTTCAGAGGATGATGCAATTGTTCGATTTCTTGTATAATGCTGTTTGTGAATCAGACAAATCATTTACTCATGCATCATTTCAAGTTTAAACTTGTTGGAGGACTGTTTTAAGTTCGTTCAAACTTCAAGAGCTTAGGAATAGTATCTCATGTAAGTATTAATTCATATATATTAATTATTAATTCATATATATTATATTTATTCAGTATATATATATATATATATATACTCGTATAATTATGTTCTTTATACGCAAATTTATAACCGGTAAGGATGTTGCTATTAAATTAAATGATTGAAATTGTAAGGTATATATATCTTATGTTTCTTAAAGTTTATTATTTACTTATTCTAAAATATATTTTTAAAAATTTGGCTATCTTCCGACCCATCAACCACAAACCACTGTAACCAATTTTTTTACTTTATTTATTTTGACTGCAATTTTTTACTTTAACACTTATATAATTGGTCTTTATATAATTGGTTTTATATAATTGGTCTTTAACACTTATATAATTGGTCTTATATAATTGGTCTTTAACACTTATATAATTGGTCTTATATAATTGGTGCTAAACGGTTAATGCATTACTTCCTCTCGTTTTTCAGGTTATGGCTAGAAGTACTCGCTCATCTGCAGAAACGTAGGTTCTAGGAAAGCCCAGCAACGAGTTATCAACTGCAAGGCTACCCACATGTGGTGATGTGCTTCGTTTGGTTCAGTTTCACCACCATGAACATTCCAAGACCTTGAAAGAGAGCTACAACTTGGCCTGCAAAGAGGCCATGCAAGTATGGCAGAGAGCAGGGATTCCTACACAGCGAGTCGATTCCTGCGTTAGGAAGCTGTCAAAGCTGTACGAAGAGTTCCTTGCGTTGAAGAAAAACCAAAGGACGCAGCTACAAAGCAGAGTGAAAGAGAGCATGTTCCAAGAGACTCTCTCAGAGCTTTTCGACGTTGCCTCGAAGGACGCCTTGAGGGTGATAGACAATGAAGAAGACCGCCAATTCCTGATGATACAACGAGAAGACGTCTTTTCCTGCAGTATGGCAGGCCCTGACAAGATTAATTTTGCCAAGGAATACCGCAGGAGATGTCGACAGGAGAAAGATGCTGACAAAGCTCTAAGGTACAAAGAAAGAGAGGCTGAATTCCAGGCTGGAGCTGCTGCTCTTCCATCATCCAGCACATCCACTTCATCCATTGAAGAATTCAACGCTGAAGACGATGATTATCGTCCGTCGACTTCGCTCGGAAGAGCAGATGTACACTCTCATCCTCCGAAACGAAACAATATCTTCACATCACCAGATGTGGTTGCTGCTCTTGATCGCGTCAACCTTCCCGATCGAGGAGCAGTCTTCGTTGCTAGATCAGTCGCTCAAGCCCTGATCTATGATATTTCTACAATGACTCTTTCACGCAGCTCCATCTGTCGTTGAAGAAGGCAAGGAAGGCAGGCAGCAGCCAAAGAGGATCAAGCTTTGTTTTCTGTCGAAAGACCCCTTCTTCTTCACTGGGATGGGAAACTACTTCCCGACATCGGCGGCGCAAAGGAAACAGCCGAACGAACAGGGGTAATCGTTACGGGAAATGGAATGGAAAAACTCCTAGCCGTGCCAAAAATACAACGAGCTACAGGAGAAGAACAGGCCAAGGCTTGCATTTCGACGAGTGATGACTGGAATCTTCGCGATGAGATCCAAGTTCTCGTATTTGACACAACTGCGTCTAATACTGGCCTTGACAGGGAAGCCTGTACCATGATTGAAAAAACGGTAGGAAGGGAACTTGTCTGGATCGCTTGTCGACATCATATCCTTGAAGTCGTCTTGTCTTAAACACCTGCAACACACTTCTTGGACCCTCAGGTGGCCCGGAAATGACTAAACGTTTTCAGAAAAAATAGCCATCACTTCAGAAGGATTCCTTCATGAAGGCTTCAAACAACCTATTCAGAGATCCAAAGATGTTCTAGCTTCGAGAGGAAATGATCCAGTACTTCACAAAGGCACTGGAGTCTAAACAATCGAGTGATGACTACGAGGAATTGCTACGACTCTGCCTCACCTTCCTCGGGTGCCGTGATGAGAAAGAAGTCAAGGTTCGTACTCTAGGACCAACTCACCATGCACGCTGGATGGCCAAGGCCATCTACGTCCTCAAAATTTATCTGTTCAATTATCAACTACAGCTGACAGCACGTGAGACGGAGAATATCACCAAACTCTCTCTATTTATGGCCTTGGTCTACGCACGTTTTTGGAGCGAGGCCCCCGCTTCGGAATCAACGCTCCTTTCAACGATATTCTGCTTCTTAAAATCTTGCAAAAGTACCCAAATCAGACCATTTCCAAAGCAGCAGCCACAGCTCTTCAATGGCACCTGTGGTATCTTGGAGAGCATCTCATCGGCCTTGCATTCTTCGATCCTAGTGTCGATGCCGAGACCAAACGGAAGATGGTCGTAAACCTCCAACGTAACGAGAATACCACTGTTACTCGTCGATTGAAGCTTGAAGGCAGTGCTGGACTTACCTATAAGCTAAATAAGCTATAGCTTAGGGCCACACACCCTCGGGGGCCTCATTTTTTTAAATATATTTTTATTTTATCATTAGTTTTTATTCTTTAACACTAATTCATCATGGGAAGCTCATGCCAACTCTGTGTCTGCCATAGAAGAACATTATGGGTCACTCATTGAAGCTCTTAATTATTTCCATGCTAATGAAAGCGAAAGAGGCGATACAAGAATACAAGCTGGTTCTCTTCTTGCAAAAATGGAAGAATTAGAATTCGTTATTATGCTATGTTTATGGACTCGTTTGCTGCAAGAGTTTCATAAAGTTAGTAAGACTCTTCAGGATCCACAAATTACTCTCTGTACATGTAAGAATTTGTACTCATCACTCTCCGAGTTTGTGATGAATGTACGTGAAGATTTTGATGAAATTGAAGAAGAAGCCAAGTCTAAACTACCTGATGTGGAATATAAGTGTACAGGGAAAAGGAAGAGGGGGAGGAAAAAAATGCCCAACGATGGAGCTACGCCTGACGTAGATGAAGAACTGTCTCCAAGAGATAAATTTAGAGTAAAATCTTTTATTCCTATTGTGGATGCGCTTTACACGAACTTGAATAAAAGAGCAACGTATATAATTATGTTGCAGAGAAATTTTCGTTTCTAGTAGATTTACATTCTTCAGAGGAGCAACTATGTGATGCAGTAACAGCAATTATTAAAGAATATCCTAACGATGTTGATATGAACCTTTTAGGTGAATTGAAACATTTTCATGTTTATGTGAAGCAAAATTATCCAAAAGATGAACATGTTAGCCACAAGTTTCTATATCAAATAATCTACAAAGACAAAATTCATCAAGCTTTCCCAAACGTAGAAGCATTTTACGATTATTCCTATGCTTGATGGTTACAAATTGCTCAGGAGAAAGATCTTTTTCACAGCTAAAAAGAATAAAAAATGAACTTCGAACAAACATGTCGCAAGATAGACTGGCTGCACTTAGTCTTCTATGTATAGAAAGGGACAAGTTACGCTGCACACCGTTCGATGAAATAATTGATGATTTTGCTAGAGAAAAATCACGGAAAAGAATGTTTTAAATAAAAAGGGGATTATTATTAAATTTAGTTTTGTTTAAATATTTGTACTGAATACTTGCTAATTGTTAAGGGCAGTAATTATTTTCTATGCGGCAAATGGAATAAATCAATTAATTAGTTAAAAGGAACATTTTGTAACTAATTTAATTTTGTAATCATTAATAAATAATAATCATGTATAATTATTTTAAATTTTTTTACCCGAATTTTTTTAGAGAAGGGCCTCAAATTTCAGATAGCTTAGGGCCTCAGCAGGTGAAAGTCCGGCCCTGCTTGAAGGAAACATTGAAGATTTGAATTTGTATGAAATGGTCACCAAAGGACACTGGGAATCTTCAATCTGTTAAAGAAAGAAAGAAGGAAGGCAGCGGAGGATACCTTCCTGAGGACCGATCCCAATTCCTGGAAGGAGGATGATTGCTTTCAAGAGTTTCGACGCATAGTGATCAACCTAAAAGTTGTCAATGATTCGGTGGAGAGGGGTATCGCCCTTATCAAGGCATATAATACATATTTGACGAAGGATGAAGAACAAAAACAATTCGTCCTCCGATTAGTAGCAAAACATCGCCAAGACTACTCATCGTCTTCGAAGGAGTGTGATTGAAGCGTTAATCTAAGTAATGATGTATATTATAAACGAATGATAAATGTAATTTTCTATCAAACATATCATTTTTGTTCTTTAAAAATTAATCTGTTTTCTTTAAGAGTTATTCTGTTTTCTAAAAAAAATAAGCTGTTTTCATTGAGATTTAATCTGTTTTCGAACAAATAAATTAGTATTTGCCCTTGTTTTTTCATTTTTTAACCCAGAAGATCAATCTACTAGAAAATGAGTAGTGAAATGAAATTCATAGCGACCAGTAAATATCATTCAATTAGGCTGAAATTTGGCATGGAGATGTTTGATAGATATAGGAACAGGAGCAGTCATGTGGAGGTAAAAAATTAAATTTTTTTATTTTTTGGACGACCCTAAATTTTATATATATATATATATATATATATATAATTTGTTACACTGGCATCAAAACTATATTAAAATATAGCCAATAAAATCACGATGCAAAGAAAATTAGATTTTCCAAACCAGTATTCATTATTTTCCTCTCAGATGTTGGAAACAAAATTTGTATATTTAAAATTCTAATAAGAAAAAAAAAAGCAATATTTTCTCAAAAGAAATTTGAAACTTTGCTTCCTTCGTGAACCAAAATGTCATTAAAGGTTTTTTTCTCGGTAGTATACGTTCAGATTTTAGGAAACAAGTATTCCGCTTATTATGTAATATATATATATATATTATATATATTATTATATATATATATATATATATATATATATATATATATATATATTAGGGTGCCACTTATTTGGGGTGTTTTTCATTTTTTGGGAATTTCTATCAGGACGGGCGCATTTCTGGTGTCATTCCGTCTAAAAACATTGTGTAAAATATTTTGAAATAAAATAATAATTAGAACTGCCTCAACGAGGTCAAAGTTTATACTTTTTGTCGAAAAGTACTCATGGCGTTCTGTTATCATGTCAGTTTTCGTTTCGATAGCTGCTGTAGTTTCTGAGTTGAAAAATGATAACAGACAGACAGACGGACGGTCAGAGTCGTTGGTTTAGTCTTCCGCACTGGTGTACAGAAGACTAAAATGAGGTATTATACAGGGTGTAACACGAGTTTATCCAAATATTGATACAGGCGAAAGAACATTCTAAGTAGAAAATGGGTTGGGACGAGTTTTGCCAACACTAACAGTGTTTCATTCTCTTTTTCAGTGAGTTCTGAAACGACGTGATGGCTTCGGCAACAAGATCTAAAACAGCAGTCTATCTCCTGGGGACCGTGGACCACAGCATCACAGGAAGCATGCTGCCTACGGGAAAGCAGGCGCTTCAGTACTTTTTCCACCTTCACCTTGACGTCAAGAAGCCGATCAAGGAAGCAGCCGCTGAGACAGTGACCGCAGTCAAGGAATTCTGGGAGCGGTCCCGTATTCCTACGCAGAAAGACCAACGCGCAAGGGACAAGGTTCTCCGAATGTACGAGAAGTGGCGGGCTCTGAACAAGAACTCGAAACGGCGCACTGTGTCCCAAATCAGGAACGAGGCCGAGTTCCTCTCATCCCTTGACCGCCTCTTCGACATCGCACACGAACAGGCGATGTCGATGATCACAATCGAAGAGGACAGGGAGTTCCTGACGGGACAAAGGGCCGAGGTGCGGCGCGGCCGCATCTCCTCCACACGTGACATGACGCTGCACACTGAGGAGGAGCGTGCGAGGAGACAGGAAGCGGAAAGGAGCCGCCGGCAAGATGATGAAAGGGCGAACAGAGAGAGCCGAGAAGAACTCGTCGAACTGGCATCGAGCTCCAGCTCAGGTGCAAGCAGCCCGACTCGGTCACCGACACGGCGTCGTCGCCGAGAAGAAGAGGAAGAGCTCTCTCTCCCGGGCCCGTCCACGTCGAATGCAGAAGCATCTACGACCCCTTTACCACCCAAGCGATTCCGCGCGTCGAAAAAGATGATCAACCCTGATCTCTCCGCAGCGATGGATCGGACGAAACTTACCGACCGAGAAGGTGTTTTTTTGCTGTCGGCGGCTGCGAGGAGCTTGGGCCACGACCCTGAGGAGCTGGTCTTGAACCGCGAATCCTCCCGCCGCGACCGAGCAAAGTTCCGTGCTATGGCAGCAGCGGAAATGAAGGCAGCCTTCCATCCTACTGTGCCGCTGACCGTTCACTGGGACGGGAAAATCGTACCAGCGGCTGACGGAGGCCCTGCTGAAGATCGCCTTCCAGTTCTGGTGTCTGGGGAGAACGTCGACAAGCTTCTGGCTGTGCCCAGCCTCCCCGACGGCACCGGCCGCGCCATGGCGGAAGCCGTCCTCTCTGCCCTCGAGGATTGGGACATCAAGGGACGGATCTGTGCCCTCTCTTTTGACACCACCGCCTCAAACACAGGACTCTCAGGAGGAGCTTGCTATATCATTGAGCAGAAACTCGAGAAGACAGTGCTTCATTTGGCTTGCCGCCACCACATCCACGAACTGGTGTGCGAGAAGGCATTCACGGCGTGCCTCGGTCCCTCTACTGGTCCTGACATCCTCCTGTTCAAACGATTCGCCGCCCAGTGGGACTTCATCGATCAAACCAAAGCGAAGCCCTTCGAGGATGGAACCATGCCGCAGCACCTGAAGGACGCCCGCGACGACCTGCTGATCGAATTCAGCCGCCTCCTCGACGGTCAACATCCACGTGATGACTACAGGGAACTTCTGGAGCTCTCTGTAATTGTGCTGGGCGGTCCGAACAAGCGGGGTGCCCGGTTCGCTCGTCCCGGCGCCTTCCATCGCGCGCGCTGGATGGCAAAAGTCATCTATGCCATCAAACTGTTCCTGTTCCGGGAACAGTTTCAGATGTCGTCAGGCGAAGCGGCTGGAATCCGGCGATTCACCATCTTCGCCGTGTCCATCTACGTGACGGCCTGGTACAAAGCGCCGCTCCCGGCAACGGCCCCAGCCGCGGACCTCGCGCTGCTCAAGGCCCTCGTCTATTATCCGGACTCAGCGGTGGCCAAGGCGACGGCGACAGTCTTCGCCAGGCACCTATGGTACTTGAGCGAGCGCCTCGTCACCCTGGCCATCTTCGACGAGGGTATCGACTTGGCGACAAAGCGGGAGATGATTAAAGCGATGGAAGAAGAGGAAGGATCGGAGGATCCCCCGCGGCGTATCAATGTGGACCTGTCCACCGCCTCAATCGCCAACAATACATTGGCCAAGTTCACAACGACTACATCAAAGGAGTTCTTCAAGGTTCTGGACATCAGCACCGCCTTCCTGCTCAAGGATCCGGAGGAGTGGCGGACGGACCCAGCCTTCATCGCCGCATCCCGCCGAGTCCAGGCCCTTCAAGTTGTCAATGACTTCGCGGAGCGCGGGGTGGCGTTGATGCAGTCTTTCAACCTGGCCCTTACCAAGAGTGAAGACCAAAGGCAGTTCCTCTTACAAGTGGTCGAGAAGCACCGCTGTGACTTCCCAACCGCCCGCAAGTCCACCGTGACCTCTGCAAAGTAGGCAACAATGAGAGGGAGATGGGCGCCCATGATACCCCCCCCCTTGAGGGGCTAATACTCGAGTTGAGGGGGACCTAGAGTTGAAAGTATGAAGTCCAGTTATATGTTTTAGGTCAAGATTAGTAGCTTGAACAAACTAGAAGTGATATTTTATTTGCTAGAGGCATAGAACATCATGATCTAAAATTTCTACTTTTCGAGAAAATATACAAACTTTGACCGTATTGAGGCAGTTCTAAATATTGTTTTATTTCAAAAATATTTTACACACGATATCTTTTGACAAAATGGAACCAGAAACGCGCCCGTCCCGATAAAACTTCAAACTTTCGAAAATAAGTGTCACCCTAATATATATATATATGTATATATATATATATATTATATATATATATATATATATATATATATATATATATATTATATATATATATATACGGTATATATATAATATATATATATATATATATATTATATATTATATATATATATATATATATATATATATATATATATATATATATATATATATATATATATATATATGATGAATAAAACCACGAAGGAAAGGAAACACAGAATGGTCCTCAAGCACTTTCGTCTAATGACATCCTCAAGAACACTGAGGATGTGTTCCTGAGGATGTCATTAGACGAAAGCGCTTGAGCACCATTCTGTGTTTCCTTTCCTTCGTGGTTTTATTCATCATAAATATTTTTCACGTGTTACTTTCGTGAAATAATTTTCATATATATATATGACTTCCTTGGCAGGTCGTTGCTCGGATTTCATGTCAAGCGAGTCAAGCGGGTCGAAAAGATTGACCTTCCTCAGAATAAACAATTCGGGCGAAAACGAACTAAGGTATACATATATACATACTGTATATCATCCCACGGTTTACACACGCGTGATTTTAGTGTAATGGTACGGGGTATGGGCACAGATTTGCAATGTTGAATAGTGATGTTTTTTTCGAGGGATCCTATTTCTTCTTAGCGCGTATCTTTTCAAAAAATCATCTCCTTCCATCGTTTCAACAGTGTTGCGCAGGGAAATGAACACATGTTGTAAGAGGACTGTGCCATATCCAAGCGTGTTAACCTCCCAAATTACCTCTCAGCCGAAGAAAATATTAAAAAGTCTGACATTTTTAGGAGCATCTCGATCGTCAACTGTGAGAAAGAAGACCTCCTCCCATATCTGGAGCAGCTTTAAAGTAAACTTTAACTGAACTTCGGCAAATTGTTGACTCAATTAATTAGAAATACCAATTTTCTCGATATCAGCTAAGATGTATCATAGTTTCCCTATAGTTTCACAATATTTTACGCTCACATTAAACGAACTACTACTACTACTACTACTACTACTACTATAATAATAATAATAATAATAATAATAATATTTTGGGTTGTGATCTACATAATAACATATAAGGTCATATAATGGAGGATATTTTAATATACTGTACAGCTTTTGAGTGGATGCAAACCACTACCCCACTAAGGGAAACCAGCCAGGAAAGCCCCAGAGAGACACCTTAATCGCTGAAATCTGTAGTCCGAGTCGAGAGTCGAACGCAGAACTTCAGATTAACAGCCGGACGCTTAGCCAAGACTCAGCTATATGAAATGAAATGAAATGAAATGAAAAGGTTTATTGGCAGACTACAGTCCATATGACAAATATTATTAATACAATGACGGTACAGAAACTAAGGATAGAAATATATACAATTGATTAGAAATAATACTGCACTGTCGAAGTTAAGTGGAGCTACAGACAGACGTTTTCGTACCAAGAAGTCCATAGCTTAGAGGATAAATGGCAGGACTCATGGATAGCTTGGATGATCGGGTTGGTTGATTTTTTAATGCTTTGCATTAGACTGTGTTGAGCACGTCTTGTTACCTCCGGGAAGCTCGGGACATTGCGGGTAGCAAACATTTGCGAAGCTGAGCATCTCAGGGGTAATTTATGTAAGAGTCTAAAAGACCTGTTGTACAGCAAATTTAGGGTTCTGCCAGGACCTTTTTTATAATTCACCCAGAGTTGCTGACCGTAAATATTACTGCAGAAAGTACGAAAGAGTGTGTCTTTAGCTTCTCTTGTACAGAAACGAAAGTTCCTTATGGTCATATTCGCTTTAGCACACAGGCTTATATATATATATATATATATATATATATATTATATATATATATATATATATATATATATATATATATCAGTGATGTAGGTCTCGAGATCGGTCTCGAGACCGAGACCGATCTCGAGACCCAATTTGCAGATCTCGATCTCGATCTCGGTCTCCGCTATTTAGATCTCGGTCTCGATCTCGGTCTCGACAGACGCGGTCTCGGTTTTTCTCCCCGAGACCTCTCGAGACCTTAATGAAAAATACCGGTATATTTTTTATCATTAAAATTCATTATAGATCTCTTTGGGCTGAGTGGATGTTGAATTAATGTCATATATATACCTTATGCTAATTGCCATGCCTCTGTTTATAGTACCGATATGTCAATTTATTTTTCATAGAAATGGTGTTGGAAAAATGCTATACAGGAAACTCAAGCACGGAGAATGAGCAGATACAGAGAGACAGCGCTCATTCTCACAGCAGCGATGACGAAATGAAACAGAGTCAAACCAAAGTTCCGAGACTAATGGCAAAATATCAAAGCTATCGGTCCAAGCAGAAGAACGTTGAAACTGGGAAGATTTTGAACGGCAGGGAACAGTTGCGGCGGTACCTCTTCGAGATCGATGAATCTCATATTTTTGACAACTGCTCTCCAATAAAGTTTTGGCACCAGAAAAGGGATAAATTCCCATCACTGGCCAATATTGCCATGACTGTTTTAACAGTGCCTGCCTCTAGTGCTCCAATTGAGCGTGTATTTAGCCATGGAGGCATAATAATGAGGCCCCACAAACGTCGAACTTCAGCAGATCTTCTGAGCATGCTGATGTTCCTTAAGTGTAATGAGCACCTATCATGCTTTAAATAAATGCACAAGTCAAACTGGGTGTTCATTAAACCTTCTGTAAGATATAAAAGAAGCAAATAAATAAAAAGTATATATGCATTTGTTAATTTATAGGCTACACTTTTTGCATTCAACACACTACATCTGAGAAAGTAGTTATTAGTTTATTAATATACTTAACATAGTCTAATTTCCATAGTAGTGTAAAACAAATTGAAAGGGCATGAGCTTGGTCTCGATCTCGATCTCGGTCTCGAATTTTAAGGGTCTCGATCTCGGAAGGTAGATCTCGATCTCGAACCTTTGATCTCGGTCTCGATCTTGGTCTCACAGGATCAGGTCTCGGTCTTGGTCTCAGTCTCGGACTTGGTGGTCTCGACTACATCACTGATATATATATATATATATATATATATATATGGGAATGAACTCAGAATGGTCCCCTGAGTTTTTTATGATACACACAGACCGTGCATAGAACAAGGAACTCTTTTGGGATAATTAAATCCACTATAGTCCGAATAAGTAATGGTAAATGATAAATACCATAGTTTTTCTTTTTCATGATGCTAGCCCGACGTGGGCAACGGGTCACTCGCAAAGAGGTCCCATAAATATAGCTTCCCTCACCAGCTATCTGCAAAGCAGACGGGATCCAGCTTTGGGACATGGATCTAGGATTTAAAGCAGCCTAGCCCTGCTACATTTAGAACCTCAATATAAGCAAAAGACTCGCTGTCTTCACGTCATTGAATACATCAAAGAAAAAGGGGTAACTATTATATTTTAGCCAAAAACCAGTTGAGGTTTAAGTTTTGGTTGTTGGCTAAAATATAATAGTTACCCCTTTTTCATTGATGTATTCAGTCTGACGTGAAGACAGCGAGTCTTTTGCTTATATTGAGGTTCTAAATGTAGCAGGGCTAGGCTGCTTTAAATCCTAGATCCATGTCCCAAAGCTGGATCCCGTCTGCTTTGCAGATAGCTGGTGAGGGAAGCTATATTTATGGGACCTCTTTGCGAGTGACCCGTTGCCCACGTCGGGCTAGCATCATGAAAAAGAAAAACTATGGTATTTATCATTTACCATTACTTATTCGGACTATAGTGGATTTAATTATCCCAGAAGAGTTCCTTGTTCCATGCACGGTCTGTGTGTATCATATATATATATATATATATATATATATATATATATATATATATATATATATATATATATATATATATATATTCTTAAGTCAGATACAACACACATGCATAATGACTGGAGGAGAGTTTTGCTTTGACATCCATCAAGAAAGTAAAACTTTTCTAATCAATCTCTGCAAGGTTGAAGAAGGAGCGCTCTTATGCTAATGAAGACAGTTCCTACACCGCGGGGTTTTGCCTCAAACAAAATCTCACGTCATATATATATATATATATATTCGTAAATGTTGTTTAAGATATTTTCCTACTGGAAATTTTTATGACTGTCTCATATACAGTACATTCATATACTGTATGTAAAAACTTTCAGTTTCAATTTTGTCCGTATCTCACGCACAGATAAAATGAATAGAGATTTTTTTAGATATGACCATGAACACACACACACACACACACACACACACACACACACACACACGCAAAAAAAACAGAGTGAATACAATAATGAAATGTATTTTCACTTTTACTAGTTGACTGCGTCATTAGTTTACATTACACAAGACACGAACGTACGAGGTTGTTTAAAATTTTAAATTTATATGACATTGCGAAGGAGATGTTCATAATGCGTCGTCGGCTATCGTCGTCTATCGTCGTCGTTGTTGATGTCGTGTCTTCTTTCTGGGAACGCCTAATGAAGCGCGGGTCTGGTCTGATCAAAACTCCACTCTATAAATTTGAGGGAAGTGAAACTGTCCGGACAGCGCCTGTCGTATTATTTGTTACATTATATTTTTCGCCCGATTCTGGAAGGGTTCGATTACTTTTCACGAGTTCATACGTACACCGCTTTTGCGTTGACTTTGCAGTGTATCATTTACTTCGTCTAATGGTATCAGATTAATCCCATGTGTTTGGTGAATTACTTACTGTTTAGTATGTAAATTATGATCCCTATTTTAATCTTGTAAAATAGAGCTCTCATATGAGCCCGTAAATTCAGAACAAGACAACAAGAAACAGTTGTTCCATTGGCTTATTTAGGAAACAGATGAATGCACATTTCAATAACAGTTCGACAACGGATAGAATGGACCACACTTTCTTCAAATACCTTTTGCCTTTAATTTGTAATTGTTAAGTTTTTGCTAATCCATCTTAACTATTTTGTTTACGCTGTACAGACATATACTGTATACATATTTTTGACTCCTTGTTTCTTCCGTTCATTCCCTGATGAGGTGTATTGTTGAATGCACAAAAAACCTTGGTATCGCATTTTATTTTTCCTTGTGGTGTACGTCATTTATTCATTTCACGTGTTTAATTCATGAATTTCATCCCACACACACACACACACACATATATATATATATATATATATATATATATATATACACACACAGGGTGTCCATAAAGTCGCGCATCATAGGAAAATAAGAAATGTCTATTTATTTCAAGATGACGTCGGCTCCATCAGGCCAAATATGTTGAGGAACATTCAAAAAAACCTGCTTTTTCGTTTACACACGTTTTGAGATTGGTGGGAATCATTTTGAACAAATACTCTAACTATCTTTATAAATAAATGTATTTTTCCTATGATGCCTGACTTTATGGACACTCTGTGTGTGTATATATATATATATATATAATATATATATACCGTGTCCATAAAGTCAGGCATCATAGGAAAAATACATTTATTTATAAAGATAGTTAGAGTATTTGTTCAAAATGATTCCCACCAATCTCAAAACGTGTGTAAACGAAAAAGCAGGTTTTTTGAATGTTCCTCAACATATTTGGGCTGATGGAGCAGACTTCATCTTGAAATAAATAGACATTTCTTATTTTCCTATGATGCGCGACTTTATGGACACCCTATATATATATATATATATATATATATGGGATGAAATTCACAATTAAACACGTGAAATGAATAAATGACGTACACCCACAAGGAAAAATAAAATGCGAGACCAAGGTTTTTTGTGCATTCAACAATACACCTCATCAGGGAATGAACGGAAGAAACAAGGAGTCAAAAATATGTATACAGTATATGTCTGTACAGCGTACACAAAATAGTTAAGATGGATTAGCAAAAACTTAACAATTACAAATTAAAGGCAAAAGGTATTTTAAGAAAGTGTGTGCCATTCTATCCGTTGTCGAACTGTTATTGAAATGTGCATTCATCTATTTTCTAAATAATTTCAATAGCAGATATATATATTTTTGGGGGCTTCTTGCCTCTTCCTTTCATTTCCTGACGAAGTGTACTGTTAAGGACATGAAACGCCTTAGAATCACTTTTCATTTTTCCTTGTGAGTGTGCATCATTTTATATATATATATATATATATATATATATATATATATATATATATATATATATATATATATATATATATATATATATATATATATATATATACAGGGCGTCCCAAAAAAATGTATACACACTTTAAATAATTATAAAGGCAGTGTTTATTAAAATACATTTCATTTTCAAAATGTAATAGAATCTACAGACATTATTTAATTGTTTTGTCAACGCCTGTTTTCAAACCGACGTCCGTTCTGGTCCAGGCACTGCTGATAACGCGAAGCAATGGAATCGCAAACATCACGAAACATTTCGTTTGGTATTTGTGTGCATTCTCGTTCAATGGCTGCTCTCAATTCAGCGACTGTTGCAGGTTTTATAGCGTAGACTTTGTCTTTTAAGTATCCCCATAAAAAAAGTCTAGTGGTGTGAGGTCTGGTGAACGCGGAGGGTATTCTACGAAACCCCTTCGTCCAATCCACATCCACATCGTGCCAAGTACCACTCGCAATACTCCACTCTTCGGTCCGGATCATCTTCATTAATAGCATGGACTAATCTTGGAATGTAACTTTTCCATTGACAGCGCTTCAAAATGCGTTGGACAGACGATTCTGAAATTCCTACCTCACGACTCGCTTGCCGCACAGATTTTCTTGGACTTTGGTGATACGTTTCCAGTACTCTTTCTTGCTTTGTGGGGCTTGTCGATGTCCGTGGTCTTCCGGAACGCTTCTTGTGGACATTCTGAACAGTTCCATCGGCTTCAAACTTATCTCTAATTCGAGTGATGGTAAGTCGCGTTGGTGGATCTGTTTGAAACTCCCTCCTAAACTGTCTTTGCACTTCAACTGCGTTTTCACACTTCCAGTAGCATTTTAGAATGAATTTCCTTTGTTCAAAGCTTAGTCTGACTGCCATTATTAATTCTAATGGGTTTAACTTGGAAAGAAAGAAACATCAATTGAGCTATCAGCTGTTAAAGTGTGTATACATTTTTTTGGGACGCCCTGTATATACACACCTCGTTAACCTCGTTTGGTTCCGTGCGTCGGTCTCTCTTCACACGAAGGTCAAGTTGGTGGTCCCGCCTCTAATCCTGGCTTGGTGGAAGAGCGATTTGCTCTCTTGCGTTCTCCACCGTACATAGCCAGGTACACCCGGCTCATCTGATACGGTCCTGAGCCAGACATCTAGTCTTCTCTTGAAGACTTCAACTTTGACCCCTGTGACGTTTCTGAGGTCCTTTGGAAGCTGGTTAAAAAGTCTTGGCCCCCTGACAACCGAGCTATTTTCCTTCAGTGTTGAGGAGGTCCCTCGTCGGGCCTTTAATATGGGAACACTACACATTCTGCCTTTCCTATTTTCCAGCGTTGTTTGGATGGTAATTGGGTTTAGTTTGAGGTTTCGTACCAGTTTTTCGATCATTTTTCATATGTAGATTATGGTGTACCTCTCTCTTCTGACCAGAGAGAAAGAGAATGTGAGAGGGTTGAATAGAAGTGTATATATATATATATATATATATCAGCTTTAGTGCTATTCACTCTATTTTACATAATTTTTTTATAAATCCTCCCAAAATCTTTTGCTTGACCTAAATTTGAACAAAAAAGAAACACTTGAAATTACGTCTTGTGTTATTTTCTCAAATACAAAAAAGCTGAAAAGATAATATTGGAACCAAAGAGTAAAAATCTTATATACTTTTTATGCAACTTTCCATATATGTAAATGGATGTTCTTTCTATTTTCGCTCATTTGAGTTTCTAACTTTTAATTACTTTCGTTTATTATCTTCGATTATCTCTCTCTCTCTCTCTCTCTCTCTCTCTCTCTCTCTCTCTCTCTCTCTCTCTGCTCCGAACAGCCTTTTCATGATAAAATAAATTCATTTTCCCACGTATTATATTAAAAGGTAGAAATATAGCGATGTCCAGCTGACTTTGTAAATGTAATAGGAGTTTGCGGCCGGGTCTGGTTTCAGAGCACTGAGTTTTGTCAGTATGACAGCGATCGAGAGCTGCAATTTCGGAAAGATTGGTTGGAAGGATAATGATTCCCCTCTTCTTTGTAACTGTAACAGAGGTTGCTGGGTCTGGTTTCAGCGAACTGGGAGTTCTCAGATGATACCCCGCTTGTAGAGTTGGGAAACTCGATAGAAACTCTCAAAAGTCAAAAGTTTTGAATAATTATCATAAGGGAAGCTTCTTCTGAGGTCACATGTGGTGTAGGATTCTCAATTGATTATTAGGAAAAGTAAAAACAATGTTTTATATTTAGCATAAGAAGCATATATACCGTATATATATATATATATATATATATATATATATATATATATATATATATATATATAGGGTGAGTCAAAAGTCTGGAAACAGGAACTATGCTTTTCAATTCAAATATACATATACAGTATATTTGCATTGCAAAGCATAATTCCTATGTTTCCAAACTTTTGACTCACCCTATATATATATATATATATATATATATATATATATATATATATATATGATGCAAGTCGACAAGGAAAAAGAAAAATGGTTCCAAGGCTTATTTCTTGGTAGGCTCAATAGTTTAGTCCCATCTATTAAGTTCACGGTTGAAAAAGAAAATGACGGAAGCTTATCTTTTCTGGATCTAAAAATTCGGAGATGGTTTAATCAGTTCAAATTTGAATTTTATCGTAAGCCCACTAATAATAACTCTTATGTGCATTTTTATTCCGACCATCATCGCGCGATTAAATCTTCTATTTTCTCTATGTTTCTTAGAGCAGTGAGAGTTGTCAGTCCTGAATTTTTAGATTCCGAGTTATGCAATATCATGAATATTGGTACTAAATTATGTTATCCTATTTCATTTTTAGATAACTGCCTTAGGAAAGCCAAGAATAGGTATTATAATAGTGTAACTGTAAAGGAATTTGAGCGTAAAAATATCCTTAGCCTACCTTACCATGTAAATTTTCAATATCTTCCGTCTTTACTAAAGGCAATTGGTATCAATGTAGTCTTTAAGTATAATAATACTGTAAAATCACGCTTAATAAAGAATAGCCCGGATAATCTGGTTGGTTGTGTGTATTCGATTGGATGTACATAATGTGACTTAGTATATATAGGCCAAACGGATAAAACGTTAGATATTAGGGTAAAACAGCATAAATATGCGTGTAGAACAGCAAATAATTCTAATGCATTGTTTAACCATATGTATAGATGTAATCATAGTATTAAGTGGGATAGTTCTAAAGCTCTCGTTAAAAAAACACAGATGTAATCGAACGGAATATTCTAGAATGTGCATTTATCCACTTTAAAAATAATTTCAACAACAGTGCGGGAATGTATAAAATTGACAATATCCTGTTAAAATACCTTTTGCCTCCAATCAACTCTTGTTAATCTTGTGTTAATCTTTTTTTTTTCCTCTCCCGTTGTATATATTTTTGGTCATCTTGCCTCCACCCTTCATTCCCTGACTAGGTGTACTTCTGAATACACGAAAGGCCTTGGAATCATTTTTCTTTTCCCTTGTGGGTTTGCATCATTCATTCATTTCACGCGTCTAATTGTGAAATTCATCCCATATATATATATATATATATATATATATATATATATATATATACCGGGTAGCGCAAAAGTCATGCATCATAGGAATTTTCAGTGTTGACTGTAATATATTATTTTTTTTCTTTTAGGTAGGGGATGGCTGCGAAATTAACAACAGACGAGAGGGTGAGCTTGGTTTTAATGTATGGAATACAAGTACAATAAATTGATGAATCCCTTGACATTTATATATGTATATAGGGTCATTTTTTTTATTCGAGGTCAAATAACTATCATATACTGAATAGGATTCTCGAATTAAAAAAATGACCCTGTATATATATATATATAAATATATATATATATATATGATGAAAATAACCACGAAGGATTGGTTATTTTCATGATATTATTATTCACGTGTTATTTTCGTGAAATAATATATATATATATATATATATATATATATATATGCAGAATGTTTTAACCAACCTTTTGATCTGAAATACACGTTTTTCATCTTTGCTAGTTATAAGTTCGAAAGCTATAAACTTTAGTTTCTCTAAGTTTATCATGAATACACACAATTGCTGGAGATCATATTCGCTAGTTTGATACCGAGGAATTATATTTCGTGTGTGTGGAGTATGTGATGTGCACAAGAGGTTCTTCTCCCAGCACACACAACTCCAACACGTTTCTAATGCGAAGGATTATAATTGCATAAATTATGTAAACTGAAAATCTGTGTGTAAAGACGAACGGGGAATGGCAAGAAAAGCGATTATGGATGAACAATTAATGTTCTTTAGATGTTCTTAAATAAAATAAAGAACAGAAAACCGTTGAAATTGATATAGATAATTAGATGTAGTCATACAATTATATCATATCCCTTATTTTATAACTTCTTTTTATGGAATACTGGTGGCACAAGATAAGAAGAGGAGTGGTGTGAATGTATTCTGAAGAATTTATTTTCAACAATCTTTTCTAACTTTCCAATACCCCTTATTTACACACTTTTTTCTTTTATCAGCAACTGAATTGAAAGAATATGAATTTTGTTCTTTAATTGGTTTTGAATGACGTATTTTCTCGTAAATAAGTGTAATGGTTGTAGAGTGTATAAAGGAAATTCTTAAAACACTCGCGTCGAATTATCTTTAATGTCCCAAATAATAAACGATTTCTAACAGTGACCATACACGTTCTTTTTTTTTTTTGTAAAAAAAAGAATGCCAGTAAGTTCTTGGTTAGTGTCTATGAGGTCTTGAAGTTATAACTTAATTATGAGAGAAACCTTTCCTTAACCTATTTTGATTGTAATGCGGAGCCAAACGGTTTAAGATTTTCATGTCAAAAGAAACGTTATTCTTTAGTTTGTGTATATTTACTTCATTTCAAATACGTTTGTATATTCCTTTTCTTTGACTAACCTAGAGTGGCTCATTGAGGTTTGGACTTACTATACCGCTTCTTCTCTGCCTCACTTTCTTTGTTTCCCCACGTTTTCAGCTTCCTTCCTTGAACTTGCTTCCTTTGCCTCCCTCCCGTCATCCTCCTCCCTTGACCTCACTTACTTTGTCTGCCGCCTCTTCACCCTCCTCCCTTGCGTTGTCTCTCTCGTTTTCATCATTCTCCCCTGACCTCACATCATTTGTCTCTCTCTTTTTAATTTTCCTCCCAAACCTCACTTTCTATCTTCCTTCTCTGAATCTTCTTCCGTTGACGCCACCTTCTTTTTCTCCTTCTTTTTCATCTTCCTCCCTTAACCTCACTTTTTACTGTCTCTTTCGTTGTCCTCCTCTTTCCTTAACCTCACTTTTTTGTTCCTTTCATTTTCATCTTTTTCCCTTGACTTCACTTCTTTTGTTTCCCTCATTTTCATCGTCCTTTGTTGATATAACTTTTTTGTTTTTTCATTTTCATCTTCCTCCCTTGACCTCACTTTTTGTGTCCTTCATTTTTATCCTCCTCCCTTGACCTCACTTCTTTTACCTCCCTCATTTTAATCCTCCTCCCTTTACCTCGCATTCCTGTCCTCCCATCCCCTATAGGGCCTATACCTTCTTTCGAGACTTTCTGGATAATGAGTTCGAACGGAGGGCAACATCACCCTTCGGCCTCGAGGCAATTTCAGAGTCTGAGTCAGGAGGAAGAACGTATAAAATTATTATTTTTAAAAGTTAGACCAAATTCAAAGTTGAATTTTTTTTACCACTTTATAAATTTTTTCTTTGAAGTAAAAATAGAGAATAAAGCGTGTATTGAGTCTTTTTTTTCAGGTTTTACTTCTCGGGTTTATATTCTTGCGTGAAGTTTGGAATTAAAAGGTAGTTTAAAATAAATTTAAAAAAAAACTGTTTTTGTTTCTTTTTTATCTCCGTTTTCATTCGTTTACATAAAGTTTATGGGAAAAGTTCCTTTTTGTTCTCTTTTTGTGTGACACTCTCAAGTAGTCTTCACTTAAAAAGTTATACTGTAAATCTTATAATACAACCACCGAGTTATATATATATATATATATATATATATATATATATATATATATATATATATATAGAGAGAGAGAGAGAGAGAGAGAGAGAGACAGAAGAAGGGCAACAAGCTTGACCTTCGTGAAGTGAGGAATCATCGCACAGAACATTTGAAAGAAGAATTTATAATATAAGCAATAAAATTTAAAGGAGCAGTTAAAGTGACAGTGTATTCGTCACCCATTCCTAAAACCCACAAAAGCTCCCTAACCTGGCCAGCTCCCGTAGCTCAGTGGATAACACCGTTTCCCTGTAATGAGACGCATTAGTTGACGTGAGCGCTGTGCCAGTTTCTGGCCCTCCTGAATGATTACTATTATTAATAGTATAACTAGTGGTATAGTCACTAGCTAATATTTTTTTTTCTTAATTTTGAAATGTTCGTTGTTTATTCCATAGATTTTATTATCTTTTACCCATTTGGGACACTAATAAATTAATTTAATTTAACCCAGTTCAACCAAGCCTAACCTAACTTTACTATATCTAACCAGAAATAACATCGATTAAATGCCAAGTCGTGGCCAATTGCGCTAACTCCTGGATTATTATTATTACCAGTACTATCGGGAGGCGAACCGCGACATCAGTGTCTTCACTTCGCTTATAGGGAAACGGTATTACCCACTGAACTGTCGGCGCTGACGAGAGAATAGAGTTAGCAGCTCTTCTTAATCTGAAAGTATGCATGCATACAGTATAGTGAGGCAACCTGAGATCCTTGGACCGGACCGGACCGGTCTAGAATCCAAATTTGCTTATTTCAAACAGTTAAGTCACAGATTAAGCCAGAAACGTGTTTTACGAACATTACTCGTAATACATATTAAAGGAAGCGAGGAGTTTAGCTAAATTTTACACAATATACTTGGAAAAACGGAAAAATAGTGGTCTGGACCAGTCCCGACCATCTCTTTTGAAGCCCGATCTGGACCGGGCACGTAAATATACAAGCTAATACATTAGCATTTACACGTGCACTAATACATACATGTAAGTATCTACGATATGGTAAATTTTCATTTTACGGTTTTTTACGGTTTATGGATTCATTTTGCATTTTAATTGGCATTAACGTAGTCTTTAAGTATAATAATACGCTTAAATCTCGCCTAATAAAGAATAGCCCGGATAATGCTGTTGGCTATGTTTATTCGATTGAATGCGTACAATGTAACTCAGTTTATATAGGCCAAACGGGAAAAACTTTAGATATCAGGGTAAACCAGCATAAATATGCGTGTAGAACAGCAAATAATTCTAATGCATTATTTAACCGTATGTATAGATATAATCACAGTATTAATTGGGAGAGTTCTAAAGTTCTCGTTAAAAACAAAGATATAATTGAAAGGAATATTCTAGAATGTGCTTTCATTCATTTTAAAAATAATTTCAATAACAGTTCGGGAACGTACAAAATTGACCATATCTTGTTAAAATACCTTTTGCCCTTTATCGGTACTTGTTAACCTTTTGCTAATCTCTCTTCTTACTATTTTGTTTATGCTGTAGAGATACATATATTTTTGGCGTCTTGCCTTTTCCTTTCATTCCCTGAAGAAAGGAATGAAAGGCTTTGGAATCGCTTTTCTTTTTTCTTGTGGGTGAGCACTATATATACACACCTTAGAAACTAAATTTTTAAATTTTTTTAAGAAACTCCCGTTATAAAAGTGTATAAGTTCAAAATCTTATAATGCATAGGAGATTTGACTTTACACCCAGATTGTTAAAATTTAAATTGTACGGAAAAACTTATTACAAAGTTTTTTAGAATGTATTATGATTTTCACAAATCTTTCAGAGAGAGAGAGAGAGAGAGAGAGAGAGAGAGAGAGAGAGAGAGAGAGAGAAGTATTGTAATTAAAAGCATGTTAAAATAAGCATTTAAGAATAAACTACAGATGATTGAATAGGACATAGTAACACTACACCAAATTCACTTTGAAAAGTGGTGGGTTGAGCGAGCCCACTTTACATAAAACCGTGTAAAAGCAGTAGTCAAAGGACCACAGACCAACAGAGACTGCAAGACCCACTCTTTCGGACACTTGATAGACAGAGTATAGGATAAAAATTAAAATGGGTGAGAATTCACAGGAAAGATTAACGAAGAACGTGAGAACTTTTCGTTGAACATCAAATGAATTCAACCGCTTTCCATATATAAATGTCGGATCTGAAAACAATACAATTAATTGAAAGAACAATTTAAATGCGTGTATTAACTGTTCAAAAGTTCCAAAACTAAATAGATATAATCTCTATTTTTAAGGAATTTGTGCTGAAAGGTGATTACAGTACAGCGTAATAATGATCCTAATGAGTGTCAGACAGGTCTTATGGCTGAATGTGTTTATAAAGTTTAAGGCATTCAAATACTTTTTGAAGGTCATAAACCTCAAAAAAGATGGAAAACAGTATCGAAAACAAGTACCAGCATCTGCAGTTCCTTAAGTAACACTATTTCCCCATAAACGAAGTAAAGACCTTGGAGGAGCAATGAGCAGTGTTAATTGGCATGAACGCTGTGGCAGTTTCTGGGACTCCTAATCGATTATATTATTATTATTATTATTATTACACAAAATATTACATGAAACGGACGTGTAATCTATACGCATTTCCACGGACCAGCTATCTAAAAAAGAAAAAAGAATGTAGACACATTTTGACACTGAATAAATAGATGTAATGTAATTTACTAAAAGTAAACATTTCAAGTATTACGTATATCGGACACTCGCGCAAAGTATTCGAAACAAGGATGAAGAAAAATTAAAATTGTAGGTGACAGAGAGACAGAAACGTGAAAATAAAAGCCAACCAACATCCGTTTTCAGAAAAGAGAGTAAAATTCATGACTTCTTGTGGTGAGGAGAGTTATTGATGAGGCAGAGAAAATAACCGAAATTTAATGAATACGAAAGAAAGAAGGCAGAATATTGGCGACAAGATCCAGTTCAAGTGTGATTTGTCGACAGAAAAAAGGGTATATGCAAATACGATCCGAAAATGGGTTTTAACGTGAAGAAAGATGGGAGAATATGCGTGTATGAGTCAGAATATTAACATTATTTCCAAATACACAAAGGGTTTGATTTTCCATGGTTTTCATTTGATAATAAAAGTCAATAAATAATATTAAATTTATCGAATCAATATATGTAGAATGGTGTTGCTTTCCCCTTTATATTATGTGAAGCTGACACGCGTTCTAGTATTCCAGTGCTGATCCTTGCCACTTGTTCTTGAGGGCAATCATCGTCCACTTTTGTCAACTCTTTGTATTCTGTCATCCTGATTCAGAAGGGGAATGTTCACATATCGTTCGTTCTTCCTTTTATGTTAAGGGAAATTAGAGGCGAGTGAAGGCACTGAGGCCGCTGGTTCGATTCCCGATGGTGCCGGTTAATAATAATCCAGGAGTTAGCGCGATGGACCACGTATGTTTGGCCTGGGCGCTGTGCCAGTTTCTGGCTCTTCTGACTGATCATTAATTCAGAGACGGGGAGATTACAGAGGCATCACGTTAGCATGTACGAGTGACGTGTCTAAAAATCGAGTGATGAGGGCAGATAAAAATTTGGCAGAAGAGAATAAAAATGGTGTATGAAAACACATGAAAAAGCACTTTGCTGAACAGCAACATTATTTACTTCATTATTTTAACCGTACTAAGAAGTACAACAACAAAAGCTGGAAATAGCAAAGATCAAAATCCCAAACGATTGCAACAAAATTCCACGCTATAAATTTATAAGTGTAAAACTAGTCTCATTTCCAAACACGGCATTGGCGTCAGTAACAAACAATCTCGCTTCTTCAGTATTTTGGAAAATAGCTACAACATCAATCTGATTAACATATGAAGCTCCGAATTATTACGCACAAATCCCAGTAACTAAGCCAAATGCAGATGCAAGGCTGCAGGAAATGCAAAGAGGCTTGTCATAAATCTGAAACAGTCGTATACTAGCGCAAAATCGGAGGAACACAGGAAGATCGCTTCAAATAATTCAATTTTAAACAAATATACAGGAGTTACATATCCACCTAATTTTAATTTTAGAGGTACTTTAGTTAAAAAATTAAAGCAGATATGTTTAACAGAGGCTTCTTGATATAAGTGAGCAACTGAATGTGAAAAAGAAGACTGAAAATTCCGATGTGGTTTTAATTTTCCTTTCATCACGTAATGATTTCCATCGTGCCGACGTCATTCTGTCGATGTAACATTTAATTGACAAGTTGTTGTGGGTTAGATTAAAGTAGAATGTTAAATTACATTAACCTTAATTAGGTTAAGTTAGGTTAGGTTAGGCTTAATTAGGTTGTTAGGTTATAGTTTTAGAATGTCGATAGCGTGCCCCGATTTTCGAGTTTCATGGTGCTCTAAAGTAGCAGAATTCACTATATACAAAGTGATCCCTAAATGTGTTAACCCCCAAAATATATTGAGTTATTTTGGGGAACACTTTTTTGGATCATCCTGTATTTGACAAAAAAAAAAAAATGCCTTTACATCTTTACATGAGGGAAAAAAACCAGTAAAACAGAATAAAACAATTTTAATACTTACAAATGTTTACAGACCTTCAAAATCATCAGGAAAGTAATATCACTTTACTCCAAATGAATATAATAATAAACTTATTCACAAAATTTCCTGATAATACTTTTACCAAATCTTTGAATAAGTGCGTGTAATTTCCTTTTTTATGATATGGAGACCATTTTTATGGTGCCACGTCAAGAAAATAGAATTCAAGCAAAGTTGGTACTAAAGCATGGAAAGGTTGGCACTAAACCATGGAAAAAATGCTAATTTGAGAATTTATAAAAAATGATACAAAAGATTTATTGAATTTTATTGTAACAAATAGTAAAAATACGGCAAGAAATTTAGGTGTAATTTAAATGAAAGTTTCTCATCACAGAGAATAAGAAGGAACACAGTAATTCCAATCGAATGGAGCAAAGACAAACTTATGGTGCATCGTACTTCTGAAAAAATCATGCCCTTGGAGGATAATAACTAGAGGTGTATGCAAAACAAAGGAAAATTGCGTGAAAATGAATATTGATTTAGACATTCTTTGAACTGGAACAGCACGGAGCACTGTTGCTTTCAGAGGTGATAAACTATGTATGGAAGTCTCGTCAGTACATTGATCCCTGTTTCCTTGGCAATGTTGCTACAAGTTGCTCGTACCCTGAAATGGGCGTATGGGCTGAAAGATAGTCTATGTGAAACATATCAAACTTTTCATCTTACTGCCGCTTAAGCTGTAACTACAAATGTCTTAAGTATTGATTGATTGCTTAATATATATATTATATTATATATATATATATATATATTATATATATATATATATATATATATATATATATATATATATATATATATATATATATATATTATTCTTTTAAAAAAAAAGTGTTCCCAAAAATAATGCACAATATTTTTGGGAACACCTTTGGATTACCCTGTTTACTCTTATATCAGAACTGACTTCAAATTAACTTGAAAAGAAAATGTTTCTGGATACAACCCACCAGAATAGAGCAAATATTATATTAAAACGCATATCAAAGAGAGAAAAAAGAAAAAAAACAGAAAAAGAAAATAGTGTGAGGTCTCTCTTTCGACAATAAATTAAAGAAAAAACAGCGAAAACTGCAAAGAAATAGGAACGAAGTAGAAATTAGAGAAGAAAAATTGAATGAAACTTGTGTGAAATTGAACCTGAAACAAACATTCGTTTGCAAATCTCTTGATGAAGAGTCTAAAAAAAGCGGTTGAATACAACGACTTTTTCGAAACAATTTTACGTTTCTGTATGGAAGGATTATTCAAATTTCAAAGGATGAGACAAATCTTTAAAAATTACAAAATTGTGCATCGCATATATGATTTACAAGGAATGTGAGAAATGTATACAATGAACAAACTGATTCGTGTTTTTATCTCACTTTAACTGGAAAATAATGTTCCAAAAAGTTCAAGCGCATAAGCGTCGCTTTTGGTACTCGTGACGCGTGTTACAATGATTATTCTAAACAGGGCTTGTGAGATCGATGTGGTATAAAATCGAAAAGTTTTTGTGGATTACATTAAGTTAAGTTATGTTAGCAAAGGTTAGGTTAGATTAAGTTAGTGTTTTAGAGTGTCTACGTTATGTGCCGTTAACCAAATAGATATTTGTTTCACTGAACGATAACGCAATTTATTGCGATGATTTTTTACAGAAAGAGTTGTAATTTTGTGGTGAACTGTGCCATTTATAAGAAATTCAATACCAGCAACTAATTAAAGTCGATGTTTTTAAAAATGTAAAGAGGTTTTAGGGAAGCCATTACCTATGTTGAGCAGAAAAATCATAGGATATTTGATCCAGTACTCCGTAAAATATTAACAAATGTAAACAATGCCCCTGTTTTAAACATGAAACAGAGCCATTCCAAAGAACATCGGTGAATTGAATTCAGTTCTTATAGAGTTCTTTGGCAATAAACTAAGCGCTAAATTTACTCTCTATTTAGATGGGCAAAAAGTTATATAACGAAAGACATCGCGAGTTCAGAGCTGGAAGATCTTGCCTACATATTTCATTATCGGGTAACTAAGAAATTAAATTAGAATCGAGCCGTCGGGAAAAAATATAGACTTCATTTATACTGTATTTTGCTAAAACTAAAACTTCAAGAGTCGTCAGTCGATGGTTCTGTACGACAAGAGGCAGTAACAACCTACTCTGATCCTAATAATGACTGCAGATATCTGACGAAGATATAGTATGTAAGTATTGCATTGTCATTTGATGACGACTCAGAGATATGTAGGGATATCAAAGGAAGTGAACTTAAATCTTAATATATTATTTAATTCAAATAGGCTAAAGACAGGTTTCATCAACCTCTGTCTGATACGAACACTAACTACAACAAACAGTTAGGAAACTAGTAACAACGAATTATACAAAAACCACAAACAAGAGATTCGGACTACTAAATTTAGCAGACGCGGAGCTCGATGCATTCTGCAATATAAAAGGCTACACAGTAAAAGGAGTTCATATGAAGGAGTTTCAAGGGCAGAGGAACGAACATCAAGCCAAAATTGTGGAATATTCGCCTTTACTGTTAAATGAGTATTGATCAATCCTCAGAGGTCCAAACAGAAAGCGAGACGTGGACGACAGAAAATCTGATTCAAATGCTGAAAGAAATAAAAATGAAAAACTAAAGGAAAGGTCGAATATACTGCGGGTATATCGGACATAATGACTAGTAAAATATGCCTTGGGTAACAAAGGGCCGGACTATCTCGGCGTTCCGAGTCCAAAAACTTTTTTGACTAAATGCTACTGAAATAATTGTGAAATCTATAGAATATTCAGTTAACAACAACTAAAAAATCGAGCTGATAAATTCTTGAGCCAAATTCCTGACCAGTTCTGCCTGGCATGAAACAGGGACAAGATGAGATATAAAAAACGACTCTTTATTTTGTAAAGGATGACGCTGGAGGGTTGGGCGTAGGTGGATCTCGAACATTTATTCGAAATTGAGAGAGAGAGAGAGAGAGAGAGAGAGAGAGAGAGAGAGAGAGAGAGATAAAAACACTATATTCGTATGCAAATAGGGCTTGCCATACATTACAAAATAAATCCTTTCAGAAATTATGGTGAAGGAGGGAAATGTACTAAATTTATCGCTCCCTCAATCGGACTTTAAAGAGCAATGGTGTCTTGGGACTCATTCCAAAAACGTGACGTCACACTTAACAGAAATTTCAATTTATACTTCCTGCCATTTCCGCTGTTAAAGACATTTTCTTCCTTCTGTATTCGTCGATTCTGACGAGATGCTGAAAATATTAATCATTTGACACCATTTTTAACTGTTTTAATTAAAGCCGTTCGTTTGTTGGTTCCCGCTTTGGAACGAGAATGGATCAATTTCGGGTTTATTAAAGCTGAAAAGTGTAATTTATGGGGTTTAGATCGAATATGTTCAAATAATGCAATCTCGTTTCTTAAGAGTCAGCTTTTAGTTTCAGTACGAGTATATATATTATATATATATATATATATAATATATAATATATATATATATATATATATATATATCTATATATATATATATATATATATTATATTATATATATATACAGGGCGTCCCCAAAAAATGTATACACACTTTAAATACTTATAAAGGCAGTGTTTATTAAAATACATTTCATTTTCAAAATGTAATAGAATCTACAGACATCATTTAATTGTTTTGTCAACGCCTGTTTTCAAACTGACGTCCGTTCTGGTCCAGGCACTGCTGATAACGCGAAGCAATGGAATCACAAACATCACGAAACATTTCGTTTGGTATTTGTGTGCATTCTCGTTCAATGGCTGCTCTCAATTCAGCGACTGTTGCAGGTTTTATAGCGTAGACTTTGTCTTTTAAGTATCCCCATAAAAAAAAGTCTAGTGTGTAAGGTCTGGTGAACGCGGAGGGTATTCTACGAAACCCCTTCGTCCAATCCACATCCACATCGTGCCAAGTACCACTCGCAATACTCCACTCTTCGGTCCGGATCATCATCTTCATTAATAGCATGGACTAATCTTGGAATGTAACTTTTCCATTGACAGCGCTTCAAAATGCGTTGGACAGACGATTCTGAAATTCCTACCTCACGACTCGCTTGCCGCACAGATTTTCTTGGATTTTGGTGATACGTTTCCAGTACTCTTTCTTGCTTTGTGGGGCTTGTCGATGTCCGTGGTCTTCCGGAACGCTTCTTGTGGACATTCTGAACAGTTCCATCGGCTTCAAACTTATCTCTAATTCGAGTGATGGTAAGTCGCGTTGGTGGATCTGTTTGAAACTCCCTCCTAAACTGTCTTTGCACTTCAACGGCGTTTTCACACTTCCAGTAGCATTTTAGAATGAATTTCCTTTGTTCAAAGCTTAGTCTGACTGCCATTATTAATTCTAATGGGTTTAACTTGGAAAGAAAGAAACATCAATTGAGCTATCAGCTGTTAAAGTGTGTATACATTTTTTTGGGACGCCCTGTATATGCGCCTCGGTGGTGTAGTGGTTAAAGTCCCTAACTACGAATCCATCGGCCACGGAATTGAGACCCGGTGACGGCAGATGGCACGCAGCAAAACCCAGCTGTTCATCCTTTCACACAATAAAAAAAAAAATTGGTTGGTAGATAAATGGGTACCCTGGTAGCCTAGTGGTTAAGACGCTGGGTTGCTGGTGGGGAGTGGTTCGGATTCCACGTTAAACTGTAGGTCTAAGGTGGAGTGACAAGCTTGACTTTCGTCAGAATGAACAATTCGGGCGGAAGCAAAACCAAGGTTATATATACCGTATATACTGTATATACTGTATATCTAGTGATGCGGCGTGTTTTTTAGGCTCGTTTTCTTTAAATATGTCCTTTTTTTTATGACATCAAGCCCCGTTTTTTTTTTTTTAAATGTTGGTTAAAAGTAATTTTATTAAAAATATCGGGTCATCTTTTAAACATGTGACATTTTCGAAGTTTTTTTTTTTATTAACTGAAATAAAAGCATGAAATTTTTACTGTACCTTCTCTACATATGGGAAACTAGTCCCCAAGTGCAAAACATCCTCTATGTGATGTCCTCTCAGCTCACGATACCATTTAAAGTCTCAGATAATTAAAAATAAATCATCCGAGATAAACCTAAAAAGTGATTAAATAATGTAAAAAACTTTCTTTCGACATATCTTAGGATCATATTAACCTTAATTATTGAATATACAGGGTCTCCAAGAAATAATGGTGTAAAAATAATTAGTCATTTTTCTTATTTTTTTTATGCAAGAAAGAGGGGCCAGTAGCGAACACCCACAAAAATGTCTCTGACATAGCAGGAGAAGGAGAGAGCCAAAATTAAGATAAAGAGTTTTCGAGATGCCTGGGCACTCTGCGTTTGAAAGATTGTAGGTCATAGACAGGAGAAAAGATGGATTAAGGAAGATTATTCCAGAGTTGACCGGTTGTGAAGATGAAAGACAGAATACCGATTAACCCTTGCGTTAGAAAGTTGGACAGAAAAGTAATGAGAATGCTCCTTAAAGGAGGCATGCAGTTAGAGAGTTCAGAAGAACAGTGTCCGTTATAATAGCGATAGTAAAGAGAAAGTGAGGCAACATTGCGGCGAAGAGAGAGCAGGATTGAAGACAGTCAGTAAGAGGTGGGGAAATGATGAGACGAAAAGACTTTGTTTCCACCCGACCAAACAGAGCTGTGAGGGTTGAGCCACCCAACACATGAAAAGCGTGTTGGGATTCTAAAAATGGAGCATTTATTAATAATATATAAATAGTAAAATTCTGACATAAATGAAAAACATAAGTTAGGATTTGAAAGGACTGCTAAATTCCAAGTAGGTTTCAGGTAAGTTAGGAATAGTCCAGGTAAAATTCAGACAGCATACGTAACTTCCAGTACGTAAAACATCCGAACAGATCTCCGCATGATCCTTTGGAGCACGTGACGTTTTATTTCACCAATGAAGTGTGAGAAAACTGATCAGGCGATGTAACACCCATATTTTCCTCCAATCGCGCAATTGTAAACAGTCTAGTCTGAGCAGAGAGAGCAACTGAGTGGGAGTGGAGAAACTGAAGAGCCAGTACAGCTAGGGATTGTCGTTTTGAGTCATTTTGTTTATCCCGGGATTCCGGGATAAAATCTGTCTTCGTCCCGGGATCCCGGGATTTCCCGGGATTTTTATTTTATATGTATTTAAATTTTTTATACTTTTAAAAAGGAATTAATATAAAAATTATAAAGATTTCATCATTTATTTATTTAAACATATTCCATTAGGTAACTATGAGTGTGAAATAACTAGCTTAAAAGACAGTTGAGTGCAACAAGACAGCTATTTGTAAGAAAATCAACGCTTGTAAAGAATAATATCCTTGTAAAGAATAAGCATGCTCGTAAAAACACAAAAACAACTAAACATATGAAAATGCAAAACATAGCGCATTTAAAAGAACTAATTTGACTTATAATACGAACGTAGAAAACATAGACAATTCACACTCTTATCATTCAGCCGAGTTCTAAGTTTAGTTATAAACAGTCCTGCAGCTGAAAAAGCTCTTTCCGCTTCGACACTAGTTGGTGGTATAGACTCGAGAGCATTCATTATTTTGATTATGTTAACTGTTTTTTCACCAGTTGCGTCAAATATGTCGAACTCCTTGGAGAAGTTCTTTGCAATTGATTGAGCTTGTGATTGAACGCCAGCTTCGTATGGCCACACTGGCGTCTTCACGCTGTGACGTAAGACGCGCGCACGCCGCCAGTGTGGCCGCACACTAAGGGTGTGTGACGACACTTGCGATTACTGTATGATCATGATACAACATGTATGATCGTGTAAACAGGGTATTTATACTATATATAATTATTATGTAAGTAATTAGCACCGGGATATCCCGGGATGAACGAAAAAATCCCGGGATATATCCCGCACATAAAATCAACCGGGATCCCGGGATCCCGGGAAACAATCCCTAAGTACAGCACACCTAGCCTCTTAGAAGCTGTTTTAGAAAGGGCATATATATGATCTTTCCAGGAAAGATCACAAAAAAGGAAACGCCAAGAATGTTAGGAGAAGAGGAAAGACTGAGTTGGGTATTGCTGAAGATAAGGAGATAGTCGTGCGGAAAACTGTGACTAGTAGATAGATGAAGGAACTGGGTTTCAAGGCATTGAAAGCCACAAGGTTTTTCTGCCCAATCAGAGATAGTAAAGAGATCAGAGGTTAAGTGCGCCATAGCCATTTTACGCGAAGCACGGAGTAACTTGAGAGGGACGCTTTGTGAATCAGGTACAGAAATGAAGGGTGGAATCATCAGCATGAGTGGATAGGACAGGACAGGACAGGACAGGAGTAGACCCATAGGGAATACCACTGTTAATAGCTTTAGGAGACGAAAAATGGTCATCTGCAACAGCAGGAAATCGGAGATGAAGGCACAGGTAGAAGGACAGAAACCGGAGGACAGTTTCGAAATTAAGGATTTTGACATGTCTAGCTTTTGATATGTCTAGTGTAATACAAAAGTTTCACCGAAATCGTGAAAGGAGGATGATCAAGAGTCAGAGAGATATGCAAGAAGATCGCAAGTAGAGCGTCCCTTTCGGAACCCATACTGACGATCTGAAAGAAGATTGTGAGTAGAGAGGTGTTTAAGAATCTTCTTATTAAGAACGCATTAAAAAACTTTAGAAAGGCAAGAAATCAAAGCAATTGGACGATAGTTGGAGGGTTGAGTGCGGTCACCCTTCTTTGGGACAGCCTGAATGAAATCGAACTTCCAACAGGAAAGAGAAGTACCAGATGAAAGACAAAGACGAAAGAGTTTTCCTATGCAAAATGTCAGCACAGAAGCACACTTCTTGAGAACAATAAGAGGGACACCATCAGGACCGTACGCCTTCCTAGAATCGAACCGAGATAGGGCAGATAAAACAATTTTGGAAGTGATTCTAACTTCAGACACAATTAAATCAGAGGGAGAAGGAGATGGAGGAACCCCACCAAAATCGTCCATGGTTAAGTTAGAGAGCAAAGAGTTCAGCTCTATCAGGAGAAGAGACGGCAACTGAGCCGTCGGAATGAAAAAGAGGAGGGAAAGAAGAAGTTGGAAAGGTTCTTAGCTAGATGCCAGAAAGAGCGAGAAGAATTAGAGTTAGAGAGCTTTTCACATTTTTGTCTGAAGGAATTTTTGGTGAATTGAAGAACAGATTTTGCACGATTCCGGGCAGAAATATAAGTTGAGTGACAGTCAGGAGTTGAATGGAAACGGTACCTTCTGAAAGACCCCTCTCTGTTGCGGATAAACTTTAGAACAAGAAAATTAAACCAAGTTTTTTTAGCATCAGTAGTAGGAAAAGAATATGGAATATACGCCTCCATTCCCAAGAGTTCAGCGCAAACCAGAGGGACCACGGCCACGAAAGCAGTAATGATTCCATGGGAAATTAAAGAAGTACTGCCTAAGGGCCTCCCAATCGGCGGCACCAAAGTGCCAACGACGCCTTCTCATGGGAGGATTCAAAGGCCGAACTGTAACGATCGGACAGGATACAGATATAAAATTGTCGTGGGAAGAGCCCAACGGAGAATAAAGTTTGAAAAAGTAAAAAGGGGACGCGAATTTTTTTTATGTCAATAGGGGGTCACCAGCACAAAAAAGGTTGAAAAACACCACTCTGGGGCCTAAGCCGAACATTAATTAAAGTAAATAAAATCTTTCCTTGCATAAAAAAATAAACGCATGCTGGATATTTTTCTTTACTTTTATAACATTTCGCAACTATTTTATTCCCTATGTAACTACCTATATTTCTGGTTTGGAAAATAAAAGCTGAAAAAATTATTTAGCCTATGTTCTAATCTGTAGGTCTAAGTTTAATGAAAAAGAAAATCTACTTTATATATTTAAAATATATGTTTTATGTTTTCACAGCGTATAAACAATAATTTATTGAAACTGTAAGTTTACTTTATATGTAAACGGATTTTCTGTTGGACAGGGTAAAAAAAAGCCAAAAAATCTGGTAATTTTTGGCATCTCTCTCTCTCTCTCTCTCTCTCTCTCTCTATATATATATATATATATATATATATATATATATATGGGATGAATTTCACAATTAACACGTAAAATGAATGAATGATGCACCCACAAGGAAAAAGCAAAAATGATTCCAAGGCCTTTTGTGTATTCAGAAGTACACCTCGCTAGGGAATGAAGAGATAAGGCGAGATGACGAAAATATATACATATGTACAACGGGACAGAAAAATAAAAAGATTAGCATATGATTAACAAGAGTTGATTAAAAGGAAAAGGTATTTTAACAGGATATTGCCAATTTTATACATTCCCGCACTGTTATTGAAATTATTTTTAAAATGGATAAATACATATGCTACGTAGAATATTCGTTTCAATTATATCCCTGTTTTTAACAAGCGGTTTAGAACTATCCCACTTGATACTATGATTACATCTGTACATATAGTTAAACATTGCACTATAGTCTGGAAGTCAACCCATTTTTTTTGTCCTGACCCAAAATTCTCGGTTAAAGTTTTTTTCTCTGCTGATTATTTATCTTTGGGTGTATATAATAAGATCCAGGGGTGTGTGGAGGTTACATCCTTGGGCAATTTGAGATATACAAAATAGCCACCAAGAATGTGAAAATATACCCGAAAATCAGTTCGATATTTCTTCACAACCACTCATCATGCAAATACAAATAATGCTTTTCTATGTTTTGGGCCATGGCAAATCTAATTTCATGATTATTTTAACTCTAGGATTGATAGAAAACACTATGGCGGCCATATTTACGCAAAATGGTCACTAATACCCACATATAACTTGAGTAACACATTTATTAGAAAATAGTGTCATCGTTCAGTATAGAGTTATGATAAAACTGATTCACATAGTATATACAACATCATGGATTTTAATTACTTGCAATAATATATTATTCCAGCGCACAAAATTCAAGATGGCTACCATAATACACAATTCAGCATTATAGCCATTCCCGTTGACTGCCGTTTAATACAGAAACATTGATATAGCAAAAATTCTATCAATTATTAATTAACAATACAAAGGTACACAAATGCAGATTGCAACAGTAGCATCTCAAGAAACCCCTATATAATCATGAAAATAAAAATTACAATGTTTATTATCCATTAGTCACTGTTAGCAAGTTCATCATTCTCAATTTGTTGTACCTGTATAGTGTACTCGTTCTAACACGCATTACCTCCTTGGCAATCACAGAATATTGTACACGCTAAGCTATTGTTCTTGCAGCCACATCGCTGACTGCTGCAGGCCTGCTCACTGCTACACGAACACTTGAGGAGTTTCAGTAACCCTGCTGGGGGCAGAGGTGTGTCATTGGGCACTGTTGTTGGGGTCAGACAGTTAGAGCCGTCTTCCTTTGACCAACCGTGTGTAATTGGGTCGAGAACGGGTGGGTCTAACTCAAGTGCGTTGCGCCATATAGCAACCTGGAGGTGCGCTCGTGTCACATTCTCCCGGAATGCCTCATTGGTGGGAGGCAGAGTCTGTGCTTTTGAAGCACCAGCAGCCATACTCTTGCCCACCTTGGCGGACCATACCTTTAGACGTGCTTCTGTCATCGACCGACATCGCCACTGCCCATAGCAAGCCAAAATGAACTGCTCAACCTGGTCTACAACAGTGGGCATGATCTTGGTTGTGTCCCCTAAGTAGTTGAGGCGATGAACACCAGAACGCAGAACCTTCAGGGCTACGCCCTTACCTATTCCGAAGAAAGTTGCAACGGTATCACAACCGGATGCTCCATGAGCAGCCAGCAAGTCAGGAATGATGGCATGGTGCTTGAGTGCTGTGGCGTTGATGTCAGTCACAGCCCGGCCTTGTATGGGAGACATCATCATGATGGGCCAAGTAATATCCCCACTACACACAAAGTGTAATAAGAGAATGAAGATGTCTGTACCATTTGCCACCACAAGAGTTGCCTGACTACCTGCTTTAACCAGTTGTTGTACGATTATAGTGTCAGCGTCCTCTTGGGTTGTAGCCATGTCATGTCGTCTTATCACTATTCCATTGGCGAGTTCTACAGGCACAGGTTCACTTCTTGTTGTGACAAACTTGTGGGGTGCGATATCATCTGCGTGCGAAATGAGGTCTGTACAGATGAGATTAATGAGTTGGGACTTGTTTGTGGAAACAGTCAGGATGACCTTTTGTGGTGGCAGACGAGTAGATTCACGTAATGAGTACACACTACTGGCTCCCTGATCTCTAGCCTGACGCGTGGACTATTTGATGCTTCCTTCTTTGTACCTGTCAAACACAAGGTAGACATCATTCTTCCTCAGCTGATTGGCGATGTAGCTTCGGAACAGATCCAAATAGTCCTGCACAGTACCACTAGCAGGCCATGGCACCACCCAAAGAACAGCGCAACCATCAAGAAAAGCGACTTTAATGTTGTTCAGTGCAAGCCTTCCTGATACATGCACCTTTAGTGCTTTCTTCAGATTTGATTTAGTCTTTGCCTCACGCATGTGTCCAACCTCATCAAACATTGAGGTTGGATGAGGGGCTAGCTCATGAGAGAGCAAATGATTTATGTCTAGATTACGGGCACTGCGCTGCAAACTCATGGCTCTGGCATAAATGGTTTCAGTTTCAAAGACTTCATTGTCATCCAGCTTGATATGCTTGCGTGTTAATGACATTGTGTTGACAACTTTAGGAATAGGTTCATGAAATCCATTTGGCCAGCTCTGCTCAAAATGATCATGAAATTAGATTTGCCATCGCCCAAAACATAGAAAAGCATGTATTATTTGTATTTGCAAGATGTGTGGTTGTGAAGAAATGCCGAAAACTGATTTTCGGGTATATTTTCGTATTCTTGGTGGCCATCTCGTATATCTCAAATTGCCCAAGGGTGTAACCTCCACACACCCCTAGATCTCATTTTTACACCCCAAAGATGAACAATCAGCAGAGAAAAACACTTTAACCGAGAATTTTGGGTCATGAGGTCCGACTTCCCGACTACTAGAATTATTTGCTGTTCTACACGCATATTTATGCTGTTTTACCCTGATATCTAACGTTTTTCCCGTTTGACCTATATATACTGAGTTACATTGTGGACATCCTATCGAATACACACAGCCAACCGCTTTATCCGGGCTGTTCTTTATTAGGCGTGATTTAACAGTATTATTATACTTAAAGACTACGTTGATACCAATTGCTTTAAGTAAAGTCGGAAGATATTTAAAATTAACATGGTAAGGTAGGCTAAGGATATTTTTATGTTCAAATTCCTTTGCAGTTACACTATTATAATACCTTAATCTTAGTTTCCTAAGGCAGTTATCTAGAAATGAAATAAGATAACATAATTTAGTACCAATATTCATGATACTGCATAACTCTGAATCTAAAAATTCAGGACTGACAACTCTCAATGCTCTAAGAAACATAGCAGAGAAAGTAGAAGATTTAATCGAGGGATGATGGTCAGAATAAAAATTCACATACGAGTTATTATTAGTAGGCTTACGAAGAACTTAAAATTTGAACTGATTCAACCATCTCTGAATTTTTAGATCCAGAAAAGATAAGCATCCATCATTTTTTTTTCAACAGTGAACTTAATAAATGGGACTAAGTTGTTGAGCCTACCAAGAAATAAGTCAACATCCAAATTGTTAGGCCAGAGGCATAAAACATCATCTATATACCGATATCAAACAAGGTTAAAATCAACAATAGTAGGCAAAATTCTGCTTTCAAAAAATTCCATATATATAAATTAGCTAATACAGGTGAGAGGGGAAACGGGAAAAACGTTAGATATCAGGGCAAAACAGCATAAATATGCGTGTAGAACAGCAAATGATTCTAATGCATTGTTTAACCATATGTACAGATGTAACCATAGTATCAAGTGGGATAGTTCTACTGGTCAAAAAAAGAAACGCAATTAGCTTGCATATGGTGTAAAATTTAAGTTGTTAGTGGTATTATCACAGTTTCAAGATTATGGTTAAATGTTTGTTCAAATCTTTTAAAGCCACTTAGTGCATGTTTTTAAACCTGACTAATCCCGGCTAAGACGCCATTTTGTTACAAACAATAAACAGAGATTAAATTGAATGTATTCTTTATGAAGGCATGCATTTTTTCTTTGACTTCACAGAATACACACTGCCCGTTGAGAAAACCAAACTTTTTCCGCGATTGAGGCATGCCACGACTCTCAGAGGTCAACAGAGGTCGTGCCTTGGGCATGTTGGATGCAGGCATGTCTGCTGTCCAAGTTGCACAACGAATGCAGTGCATCCCAGCACAATCTCTAGGCTTGTTAGGGTACAATGCCACAGGAAGTGTTCAGGACCTGCCAAGACGTGGGCGACCTCGTGTGACGACCCAACGCCAGGATCGCCACATGTACTGCAGCACCTGCGTCATCGGCAGCGGAATGCTCGTCAGACAGCCAGAGAGACACCTGGTATCCACAACAACAGAATTAGTGACCAGACCGTCAGAAACCGACTCCGTGATGCAGGACTCCGATCCCGCAGGCCTTACAGAGGTCCTTTTCTCACTGATGCAAGAAGGCAACGACGCCTGCAATGGGCCTATCAGCACCGTGACTGGACACAAAGAATGTGGAACCAAGTCCTCTTTTCTGACGAGTCTCGCTTCAGACTGTCCAATTCTGATGGCCGTGTCAGGGTATACAGACGACCAGGGGAGCGATACTCAGATGCTGCAGTAGTGGAGCATGACAGATGGGGAGGACCAAGTGTCATGGTTTGGGCAGGAATTGCCTTTGCTTCAAGAACTGAGCTGGTGGTTGTTGATGGCGCTCTGACTGCCCAGCGCTACAGGGATGAGATTCTTCACCCACATGTTCTTCCATTCATGAGGCAACATCCAGAATTGGTGCTCCTGCAACAGGACAATGCCAGACCTCATGCAGCCAGGATAGTGCAGGCGTACCTGCAGGGACAACAGGTGCAGACCTTACCATGGCCAGCCTTCAGCCCAGACATGTCACCGATAGAGCACGCATGGGATGAACTTGAACGGCGAGTTCGCAGACGTCAGCATCAGCCGCAGAACATCAGGGAACTGACCAATGCAATTATTGAAGAGTGGAGGGCCATCCCTGTTGCTTTCCTGCAGAGACTGTTGAGGTCGATGAGGGCCAGACTCCAAGCCTGCATTGTGGCTAGGGGTGGCCATACGCGTTATTGACTGTTTGTTATGTTAAAGAATCATTTACTATATACTGAGACCTCATGTTTATTAATAAATCTCAAAAATTGCGTTTCTTTTTTTGACCAGTATATATATTTTCGTCATCTGGCGTCTCCCTTCATTCCCTGACGAGGTGTACTTCTGAATACACGAAAGACCTTGGAATAATTTTTTTTTCCCCTGTGGGTTTTCATCATATATATATATATATATATTATATATATATATATATATATATATATATATATATATATATATATATATATACTGTAGTGATGTCTAAATTAAGAATATTAATTTTTGTTTAATAAAGATTATAATGTTTAATAATAAATGTAATTACGATAAATTAGTAATGTCTAAATTAAGATAAATGACGGTTTGTTTATTAAAATTATTAAATTAGACATCACTACAATATACACTGTGTGTATATAATGTATATATGTTATAATGTTTCAGACCAGCAAAGACCCTAGGATTCACTCATGGCTAGTCTACCTAACCGTGTTTGCAATTGTGTACTGCGTATGTCCTCCGTGGTAGCGGAGGGGACCTACAATTTTATGTGGGTTCCGAACCACAAAAACCTTAATTTTACTACCTTAAACTATACCTAATCTATCAACATATGCATCTAATCGATTCTTAAACATGTTCATAGACATGCTACTAATTACTTCTACCGGCAAACTATTCCAGCTATTTACTATTCTATGCGTAAAGAAGATTTTGGCGACTGCCGTCTCGAACCTTCTACTTGTCAGCTTACACCCGTTATTTCAAGTTCTACTATCTAATATACTATTTCAGAAATGAAGCCTTTTATATATATATATATATATATATATATATATATATATATATATATATATAGATATATAGATAGATATATATATATATATATATGTAACAGTTTTTTTGCGCACACCTACAGGTCGCTACAATTGGTGTAGAACAATGCGGTTTTCACCATTCGATGCGTCTTTTTATTGTGCAGTGCCCATGCTAAAAAGAAATTCCCTAACATAATTCCTTCCCCCTTTTAGGGCTACAGTTCTTCCCATGCCTGTACACACATTTTTTTAATTTTTCATTTTTAATCATAATTATGGCACCAAAAATAAGTCAATATTACTAAACATTTAATATCATTCGATTCACAAAAGATTTATTTATCGATTCAATTTAAAAAGTAATATTTTTAAAATTCATAAAGAACTTTTTGCAAAAAAACTAAAACAAAACATGCCATTTTAAAATTCAATGATTTTATACAAAATATTTTGATATTTTTAAAATTCAATGATTTTATACAAAATATTTTTATTTGTTATAATTTTAACATTTTTCGATTCACAAAAGATTTCTTTATCGATTCAATACAAAAAATTACATAATCAAAACGGGCAATTTAAATAAACACGAGTTTAAAGTTAAACGAGCCACACTCGAAATTATTTACCGTGACTTTTGTGCGTTTTATTACTGTGGCTTTTGTACAAAATAAATTTACGTATACACAAACAATTTGATAGGAATATTGATTTATCATTCTATTTTTTAGTTGTCATAGAAATACGTTAATTAAGTTATCTGATTAGATGCGCTTTATAGTTGAAGATCATTTTTAGAAAATTATTTATTTTCCCCACTTTAAAATATTACAAAATTTCTATTAGGTATCCTAAATCATTATGCCTGTCGCTGTAAGTAAGAAAAAATAGCAATTTTTATTTTCCATTTTATGAAAATTTCGGACGCCCTAGGCCTACAAAACCAATTTTCCCCTTTTCTTTATCAAAAATTGTTGATTTTTGGAAGTCTTTCGGTTATAAATTTGTACCAGTCTATTGTTTATCTATAATAATAATAATAATAAAAAGACGTGTGTGTGTGTGTGTGTTCTAGCCATCAGCCATAACTCCAAAATGGAAGCAGTTACAAACATGAAACTTCACACACATATTGATTAGGTCCCGAGGTTGTGCACATGGGTGTTAATAAATTAAATAATTAATTTTAAAACATTAAATGACGTCATGAAGATCATTACGAAACCTATGGTAAAATTATTGAATACCCGGTTAGGTTCATTGAATGCCAGGTTAGGTCGTCTGTACGCCCTTGACGATTGGTTAGGTTAAGTCGTGATATTTCGTTGGCTTTAACGAAAATATCATGACTTAACCTAACCAATCGTCAAGGGGTACAATTAACCTAACCGGGCATTCAATTAACGTACCCGGCATTCAGTTAATCTAATCGGGCATTCAGTTGACCTAACCTGCCATTGAATTAACCTAATCGGGCATTCAGTTGACCTAACTGGGCATTCAATTAACCTAACCGGGCATTCAGTTTACCTAACCGGGCATATATATATATATATATATATATATATATATATATATATAGCGTTCAACATCCACCCCTGCAACGCTATTGATGCACTCGAAACAATGAAAACTATGATTTGGCGGGCCGCAGGGACCCCAATTACTGTCGGTTCAGTTATTTGGTCAATAAAACTATAGAAATGAACGCAGTCATGAAAATCTTAAGCTTCAAATCCGAGCTCATTGTATTAAGATTTGTGAAGCTTTAGATTTTCATGGCTGCGTTCTTTTCTGTAGTTTTATTGAATGAATAATTGGTTTGCCAGTAACTGGAAGGCCGCAGGCACCCAATTACTGAGGCCCAAGGTGAGAGGAATAGGAATGATATCCAGATAAAGGGCTACTGATGTTCAAAATAAAATACGGCGTAGGCCCACAATCCAGCCGAAGCACCGCAGAGCGAGCAAAATCGGCGAATAGCGCCGACCTTTTGCTAGTACTATGCTATTTCGAAAGCGCTATCTCTGTTTACGTTAACGAACCCATTCATAATTTTAAAAACCTGGATTAGACCACCCCTTAGCCTCCTAGTCTCGAGTGTAGTCAATTTTAACTCCTTAAGCCGATCCTCATACGACTTTGACCTAAGCGACGGAGTAATCTTAGTTGCTCGTCTTTGAACTCTTTCGATTTTGTCTATATCCTTGCTCATATGCCGATTCCAAAACTGGATCGCATACTCGAAATGGGGTCTAACTAATACTTATAAGTACCTTCGCACAAATTAAAATTATCTACTTTTTCTATACACACAGATTCTATTATTTTTCTTTTGACATAATTATTACATTTATAAAGTACCTTACTTGATTCCCAATCTATAGCATGATTATTTTGGCTGGCGTGATAAAAAATGGCATTATTAGTATTACAACTTCTGAAGGCATATTTGTGTTCTTTAATACGGGTTTCAATATTTCTTCCAGTTTCTCCCACGTATATTAAAGAACACAAATATGCCTTCAGAAGTTGTAATACTAATAATGCCATTTTTTATCACGCCACCCAAAATAATCATGCTATAGATTGGGAATCAAGTAAGGTACTTTATAAATGTAATAATTATGTCAAAAGAAAAATAATAGAATCTGTGTGTATAGAAAAAGTAGATAATTTTAATTTGTGCGAAGGTACTTATAAGTTAGACCCTTTAATGAGATTCTTGGACAAAAAATCCCTTACGGAGTCGTGGGAACGTGTTCGAACCTAAGTGTGAATTTCTTAAATGTCTCTGGATTGGAATGTTTCCTTACTCGCCTTTAGTAAATGTAATAATGGAAGTAATAAATGTGGAAATAAATATAAATGCAACAGATGTAATAATAAAGGTAATATTATAAATTTAATAATTAGGGTAAAGGTAATAATAATAAATGTTAAAAAAATGTAAATGTAATAATAAATGCAGTAATTATGTCAAAATATTAGAATCTGTATGTATAGAACAAGAAGATAGTTTTAATTTGTGGGAATGTACTTATAAGCGGACCCTGTAATAAAATGCCCTTCCAGTGTCGGGAGAACGGTATCTAACCTAGGTGCGAATTTCTCTGGATTGTTTCCCAATCGGCTTTTTTCATTCGTTTTTCGGTTTATAAGTTCTGTATAATAAACAATAATGTAATAACCAATGTAATAAAAATTTATAATTTCTGTAATAAATAATTATGCAATATTAAATGTAATAAAATTAATAATAAATTCAATAATTATGTAAGAAAAATATCATAGAATCTGTATGTTTAGAACAGGAAGATAGTTTTAATTTGCGCGAATGTACTTAATGAAAATGCCCTTCCGGTGTCGGGAGAATGGGATCTAACCTAGGTGCGAATTTCTTAACGGTCGGTCCCTGGACTGTTTTTCCCTCTTGTTTTGGTTCATTCGTGTTTCTGTATCCACCCGAGGCGGATGCCAGTGGGCGTCGAAACTGTCGTGGAAATAAACTCTGTCTATTAGAGTGGGTTTTTATTTTCATATTTTGACCTTCACGTAGAAAAAAGTGAAGTTTTTTGCAAAAAAAAAGTTAAAATTTGTTCCCCAGTGAATTATTAGACTCACTGACGAGACTGACTAGACTGACGAGATTCTTCGGACACTTGATTGAGACACATTCGGTTTACACGCTATTTCTCTTTGTGAAAAAGTATCGGCAATTAATAAACTAATCCGCGCCTTTTTACGTGGCGTAATATCACACAATCGGCCCATATTATCAATTAGAATAAAAACAAAGAAAATAACTACAAATCTGAAAAGTAGCAAGGTACAGTTAAAATTTTACACACTAAACTAGAGTAGAGCATAAAAAAGTATATTAATTTAAGCAAATTTAAGCTTCTTTGTGAAACAACATCCAATCAGTGTAAAGAGTGCTTTGAAACTGAAATAAATGGTAAACAACACAAGGCGTAAAAGATGACGTGCGAGGCTAGATTTCCTTCACCACATTGCCCCTTTGTTCCCCCCCATCCTCAAGACTTACACTCACATCCACACTCACACATAATTTAGAAGTTCCTAATATATGTAAAAATAAATATAAACTGGAAAAAATATATGTTGTTTCATTAAAGAAAATTTTCAGCCACTGAGTCTAATAATTTGGCCAGGGTCTGTATATATACTGTATACCTTGTTAACCTCCTTGCTGTTCCGTGCGTTGGTCTCACACGAAGGTGAAGCTGGTGGCCCCGCCTCTAGGTCTGGCTTGGTGGAGGAGCGAGTTGCTTTCTTGCGCTCTCCACCGTACATAGCCAGGTACACCCGGCTTATCTGGTACCGTCCTGAGCCAGGTATCTAGTCTTCCCTTGAAGACTTCAACTTTGACCCCTGTAACGTTTCTGAGGTTTTGGAAGCTGGTTAAAAGGTCTTGGCCCCCTGTCAACCAAGCTATTTTCCCTCAGTGTTGAGGAGGTCCCTTGTCGGGTCTTTAATTTGTGAACACTACTGTAGTGTATTGGTTTTCTTAAATAAAGATAATCATGTCTAATAAGAATTTAATAACGTTTTGTTTAATAAAGAAGAAAATAATGTTAAATAAGAAGTTTAATTATGGTTTCTATGTAAATAAGAAATTGATGTTTTGTTTGAAATTAAAAATATAAAAATACAAATTGGCAACATCTGAGATGCGCCCAAGCTGGAGGCTGGGTGAAATGTCCAATTCAGTCTCGGGCGGGGGTTTGGTCCGATTGGGTGTTTTTCGTATTAGTATGTCATTGTTTATTTAAAATATTTAATTGTGTTTCTCCGCGATTAAATGTTAACGCTAATTCCGCCCTCGCATTACCCCGTTCATCTAAAGTATTTCGGCATAAATAAAAAGTCAGTAAATAGAAAATAAAAGTGTGTAATTATTCCCGGTCCTCCGTTGCTTTGTTAGAAAGTTTAATGGCGACTCACCGGCCACGTCTCCCCGTCTGCCCGTCTGTTTATAAAGTACAATGAAGCGAGTGTAAAGAGAAGAAAGAGCAATGATAAAATAAATTGAATAAAGTAAAGTAAATAGTGAATTGTGAATGAGGGGAATCACTACATTTTTGGTGGCTACCGGTGGTCCCTATTAAATTCAAATAAGGGCATTTTCCAACGTTCTCCGTACGAAGTTATATTTCGGCCAAATTACATTGCTAACCGTTTTATAGTCTTTATAAAATTAGTAGATATTCTGTTTCGATAATTTAAAAAGTAAAATGCATTGTGTACCCCATTTGCAAGCAAATTTCGATTCCTATTCCTTAAAAATTCGTTGTTTCTATAATTCAATATGGCGCATCATTTTTTAAATTTCTTCTCATAGCGGCATTTTCGAAATCTTCATGGAGGCAGACTCTGTTTCAACCGTTTCGACTCAAAATTTTGACTCCAAGAATAAACTGAATCGGTTTTCGGCCGTTATTTTGTTTTCTTCAGATTTCGTTTTTTTCAGTCGTGGAGAGAGACTTATTTAAAATTTAGAAATCCCGTCCGATGGCTCCTTTCTATTTTTTTTCCTCTTCAAGTTTTATTACTCTTGATACAGCCTACCCATTTTGTGTTAAAAAAAATTTTGTGTTTACATTTTCGGAATTAATAATAACTGTGATAATAATAATAATCATAATTAGTAAAAACAAATTCACACTTACTTATACGAGTTAAATTATTTGGGTTGTAATTAAATTGATATGCATTTTTTATACGGTAGGTCTAAAAGGTTGGAGCGTATATGTAACGCATTTCTAGGTGTGTATATATATATGTATATAGTAACGAATTGCAAAAGATTAAATATGCAACAAAATTTTCCAGTATCTAGTAGGTAGTTTTTAAGATTATTCTTTGGCTAGATGTATATAAGTAAGGTTTCAAGCCGACACATGACCATCATATGTGTATAATTTTAAGGCAGACTTGTAATTTTAAGGTAGACTTGTAATTTTAAGGTAGATAGGTGTAATTTTAGGGTTTAAAGTCGAAAAATAATGGTTAAAGACACTAATTTATACTGGGTCGATTCAGACTGATTGAGGTTATTTTGCTTGCCGTATGTAAATTGTGTGAGAAATTTTTTTTTATTTGGAATACAGGAATTGTTTTAGTAAACTCGTTTGATAAATTAATTTCGTTTTTTTTTAAATTTTGTATACACATTCATTTTTATTTTATAGGTAGCCTGATTTTTGTTGTCTATTTTATTTTCATTCTTTCAGGAGTTTTAATGAAAATTCCAAGTGATATTTTGTACGGATAGGCTGGTTTTATTTTATTGTGATAAGGAGTGTTTTTGCTTAACATTTTAATTTGGGTATAAATAATGAAAATTTTTTTTTTTAATGTTCGCGCGTTTGCATAGAAAATATTACAAAATTATTTCAAGATGTAATGCAGTTTGATTCGGTTAGGGATACTTTTATAGAGGTTCGCTACCAAACAAGTGAACACTCGCTTCATAATACAGTGAATTATTTTAATTTTTGTTTACGTAGTAGGTTGCGCTGTATTCTTGAGTTTATAATATCTTTTCTTATTTATAAAAACTATGAAAATTTGTATTTAGTTTCGCTACCAAACAAGTGAACACTCGCTTCATAATACAGTGAATTATTTAATTTTGTTTACGTAGTAGGTTGCGCTGTATTCTTGAGTTTATAATATCTTTTCTTATTTATAAAAACTATGAAAATTTGTATTTAGTTTCGCTACCAAACAAGTGAACACTCGCTTCATAATACAGTGAATTATTTTAATTTTTGTTTATGTAGTAGGTTGCGCTGTATTCTTGAGTTTATAATATCTTTTCTTATTTATAAAAACTATGAAAATTTGTATTTAGTTTCACTTGGAAACGATAAATTACTGGAATTCCTGTGATTTACAAACCATGCTGGGTTTCGTGTTGAAGAAGAGAGTTGTCCCTCAGATGTCATTTTGTGAATTACTAGTTTTCTTCCTGAAATTTAACGTTTCAGGCTAGAATTAATGTATTAAATTAATTTTCGGTATTAATATTTAAATTTTTTTATTTAATGATTGTGTTTTGGAAACTGTGTTATTTTTTAAACTTCAGTTGGGTTCACTCGTGCAATTGGAACTTTAGATTGAGTGCTGACCGGAAATGGAGCATTTTAGATTGCCAGTAACGTTTTTGTGGTATCTATGTGCGCTCCCCACAAACTATAAGATGGTTCATTGTTATCGGGAGTTGATGACGTGAAGCTTCTGGTTTTCATTTTTGTCTTTTGTATTTAAATGTATCGATGTGATTTCTGACTGTAGTTTGAATAATAATATTTTTTAAATTATAATAACGGTTACTATGTATGGGCGCGTTTATATTTATACTGTGCAGTATCGTTTCGTTGTGTTTGACTTTTTTTTTATATTATCTTCTCCGATGTAACTGCCATACAGTAAGTGACCTTATTGGTAACTAGCAGCGTGATTTAATTTTTGCGAAATTCTGTAAAATTTGTCATATTTTTCTGTAAAGTTCGCCAAAGTAAATTATAGTTATTATTTCGAAGTGAAGTGTTGAGAAAACTCTGTAAATTAAATGTGAAGTGATAATCAGTAGCAGTACAAACTTTTCGATTTTTTTTTCAAAATTTCGAGAGGCTCAATTTGGAAGCAACTACGTTGAATCCGAATTCCAACCACTGCGTTTAGTTGACCCGAATTAGGTGATCGATCACCGATGAGAGATGAGAGAGGGAGAGAGAGAGAGAGAGAGAGAGAGAGAGAGAGCGAGAGAAACGAAACTGAATGTGCAGCGACTTAGTGCAGGACAGTTTCGATCGAAGTTGGTCTACTGGTATTTCGGGGCAAACCACGAGAGTTTGAACGAGTGTTTAAGGCTTTACTGTCCATACAGGCATACAGTAGGTTCATTGAGAAACTACCTACGGCGAAGTGATCGATTGATTATTGCCACGAAGAGAGTCCTTCAGCTGGACGTAGGAAGAGCAGCGTTCACTGACAAAAGTTGAGATGAGAAAGGCAAGTTTCTTCGTCGACTTCTAGAATTGCAAATTCCGTCCAATTCCGGTGCGTGGTTCCACTTTCAGTATATCTCCATCCCCTGATCCTCTTTGAATTGGACGACTCTGTAAATACTGTAGAAAATAAAAGTGTGTAATTATCCTCGGTCCTCCATTGCTTTGGAGAAAATTTAATAGTGGCTCACCGGCCATGTCTACCCGTCTTCCCGCCTGTTTATAAAGCACAGTGAAGCGAGTGTAAAGAGAAGAAAGAGCAATGATAAAATAAATTTAATAAAGTAAAGTAAATAATGAATTGTGATTGAGGGGAATCACTACACTACACCTCTGCCTTTCCTATTTTCCAGTGTTGTTTGGATGATAATTGGGTTTAGTTTGAGGTTTGGTACCAGTTTTTCGATCATTTTCCATATGTAGATTATGGTGTGCCTCTCTCTTCTTCTTTCCAGGGAGTACAGATTTAGTTTACGTAGTGTTTCCCAGTAGTTGAGCTCTTTGCAGCCATCAATCTTTGCTGTGAAATGTCTATGAATTTCTTCTAGTTTATTAGTTTCATCCTTTTTATATGGGGACGTCAAAACTGAGCAGTATTCAAGTTTGGTATAATCAGTGTTTTTAGCAGGGGAATCATTACTGTCCTGTCCCTTCTTTTGAACGTTCTTAGTACCTGTCCCGTGACTCTTTTTGCTTTATTTATCGCTATCTGATTTTGTGTTTCGAATTTCGCATCATCGGTCATTATTACCCCCAGATCGATCGCTTTCGTGCTTCTCTGAATTTCCTGTCTATCTGGAGCATAATATGCAGTCTAAGTTCCTCTTTTCTACATATCTCAAGAGCTGAAATTTTTCGGTGTTAAATGTCATGTTGTTGTCTTCTGACCATTTGTATATTTTGTTCGTATCCCTCTGCAAGGTTTCCACTTCATTTACATCGCTGATTTTTCTGCTGATCTTTGTATCGTCTGCAAAGGATGTTACTACAGTATACTGTTGCTGTTTACTCTGCTGTTTATGTCTGTTAGCATGATAATGAACAGGAGTGCGGCCAGTACTGTACCTTGTGGTACTGAGCTGCTTACTTCCGATTCTGATGATGATATACCTTGAATTTTGACGACCTGCAGACGTTCTCTGAGGAAGTTGTAGATCCACTTTCCCACTTTGCCTGTTATTTCCATATATTTCATTGTATATGCTATTATACCGTGATCACATTTGTCGAAAGCTTTAGCAAAATCCGTGTACATAACATCGTAGTTGTTATTGCCTTCCAGTGCATCTACTATATTGCTGTAGTGTTCTATTAGTTGTGATAGGCATGATCTTCCTGATCGGAATCCGTGCTGATTTTCGTTGAATCTTTCCAGTGTCTCCAGGAAATCATAAATTTTCTCTCCAACTATTCTTTCAAACTAGCTAAAGTGGGCCCTACGGGCCCATTTAGCTACGCCCGTGGTGCTGGGGCCTTTGGCCTCAGTAATTGGGGAGCCGCAGCCCCCCCCCCCAGTTACCGGGGAGTCAATTATTCAGTCAATAAAACTATAGAAAAGAATGTTGCCCGGGTTAATTGAGTGCCCGGTTAGGTCAACTGAATGCCCCCAAAAACCCCTCACCCCCCTTATGCAACTTGGGGGCTAACCCCTTCCCCATTACCCCCCCCTCCCCCATTACCCCAACCCCCTCCCCATTACCCCACCCCTCTCCCATTACCCCCCCCCCCCTCCCCATTACCCCACCCCTCACCCATTACCCCAACCCCCCTTTTTGAAAGCCGTAAAAATATTTAGTCTGTAATGGTTGCAGCACCAGTATGAAAGTGCATAAAAAGAACTCATTTGGTAAATTTTTGAACTTAGCCGCAGATTAAATTTCGGCTCAAAGCTGAACGCAAAAGCAAATATTTTTTACATTTTTTAAAATTATAATTAAAAGTAGAATTCATTACGCCTTTTTCTAATGCATTAAAATACAAATATCGCCCATATATATCAAGAATCTTCTTCTCTTTTCGAGCATGACAGACTGACAGACATTCCTGGGTGTTTATAGTATTAATACTTTGATGAGGTGGGACGTCAATTACATTGGTTTATAGTTCTTTGCTTGAGATCTGTCCCCTCCTTTATATATAGGGACAATGTTTGCTCTCCTCAATAATGCGTTCCAATTGTCCAGACCTGTAGTTGAATGTGGTTTCATTTGTCCTATAGCTCTCGCTACATCTTCTGGGGTATACACTCTCCTTGCAATTTCTCTTCAAAGAATGCCTCTACTGTATGTCAGGTATCGCTTTGTCACTTTTTGAGGTACTGAAAACTGACTCATACTGTGCTCTCAGTGTTTCAGATATTTCTTTTGGATCGTCGGTTCGTTCATTATTCCTCTTCCTTAAGGACCCAATAGCGGCGCGCGTTTTTGTTTTCCTTTTCGCATAGCTATAGAAGTATTTTGGATTTTCCTTTATTGCTTCTACCACCTTTTCCTCTTCTCTCTTTGTATGGTCCTTAATCAGAGCTTGTATTTCCCTATCAATACCCTCCAGTTTTTCTTGTATTACTTTCCTGGCATTGTCTCCGCAGTTGGCTAACTTCGCCTCCAGTCTTTCTTTTGCAGAATATTCTTCTCTTTTGCCTATCTAGCCAGCTCCACTTTCCTTTTGGCTGTGATTTCGGAGCATTTTTTTTAAAGTTCTCAGCGTTTTTTCTTCCAAGGTTGTCAGCATTTCTTCAGTTGTTTTATTCTCTAAAACTGTTCTCCATTCTATTTGGGCCATGTGCGATCTGATTGCTTCCCAATTTATAGTCTTGGAGTTTAAGTTAAAGGCCCCAAATTTGCTTCTTTCCTCAATATGTGTATTGTCTTTTAATGTTGTCGTCATATATCTCGATTAAGTTGTGGTCTGAGATAATGGTTGGGGTTATTTTTATATCAGCAATCAAGTTCGTGTTATTTGTGAATACCAGATCTAGGCAGTTATTTTTTCTGGTATTTTCTGTTATCTCCTGTGTCAGCATAAACTCACTTGTGAGAGTCATCAACATTTTTGCTTGCTCCTGGTCTTCTCTTGTGCCCCCCTTGTCCTGGTGTATATATACTGTATATTCCTATCCACCTTTTTGTATTGTATAAATGGGAAGTTAAAGTCTCCGCAGATCATTATATTAGGGGATGGAGGGTTTATGGCCTTTATTAGCTTTCTGATATCATCAATGTCCTCCGAGAATTTTTCGGTTGGGGTGTTTCACGTTTAGTTTTTCTATTTTCACTGCTAGGAGTTTCACAAAGCTGTTTGATTTACTTATTATCATCTCTGTCATATGACCTTCATGTACATATATAGCGCAGCCACCTTTACGTCTCGTTCTATCCGCTCTCAGTAAGTTGAAGCCCTCTATATTTATTTTTCTTATCGATACAATGTTCGCAGTTTACACAATTTCCTTGGTAATCCTTAAGATGAGTTTCTGCGAGGCATGCGATGTCCGTCCTTGTTTCGTCCATAAATCCTTTCAGGTACGAAACTTTGTTGAGTGATTGGTTTGGTCTTATTCATTGAATATTAGCCGGGACAATATTTATGTTTTTTGTTTTTAGTTGCTCCTTGTGCATTTAAAGTTCGTTTTCGTTCGGTTTCGTTTGTTTTGTTGCTCTATGTCTCCCGAGAGAGATCCGTTTCCGCCTACCTGTTCTGGTAGCTTCTTACCCGGAAGCGGTTTGACTCGGGGGGTTTCCAACTTTCCACCTGTGTCAACTGCAGGCGTTGGATGACATTTAGCAGCTGTATCATGTCTGCAATGTTGAAAAAAATTTTTTGTTCCCTTATTGTGTTCCTATTGTTTGTTATTCACAGTGTTATTGTTATTCCTATTGTCATTTAAACTTTGTCCTTTGGGTTCGTCGGGAGATGTTGATAGTAGTACAGGTTCCATATTTTGCGTAAGTCCGTAAGTCCTGTAGATGTCCGGGTGGTAGAATTTGCATCTGTCTCCAAATTTACAATGACCATTATTATAGAAGAAATTGCATATTGAGGGATGTTCATATATACATTGTCCTCTTTTAAATCTGCAATTATCTTTTATATAATATTTGCATATAATTCCTTCCCTATATTTACTCGTCGCTTTTTGTTTTTTTGCTCCTTATTGGGGGACAGTTTCACTCCGTTTTCTTGATTGCCCTCTTGTCTTTTCCTATTTGTGCTATTTGTGTTAATGTCCTTCGTTGCCCTTTTACTATCTGTTGTCTTTATACTCTCTTTCGCCTTCATAGTTTCGGCCTCGTTGTGTGACGGTATTTGATCTTTTCCTACTTCGCCTTTCCTTGTTTCTTGTTTACCTTTGTTCTTTAGTCCCACTTTCCTCTTTTATTTTCTTCTCGTAGTCTCTTTCTGTTTTAAATATCGTAAAAGAGTTTATTTCGGTCATGCAGTTTTGGCAGAAATTTTTTATCTCATTAAGTTGCTTCGCGTTCGTTATAAGGGAGATCTTTTCATCTTCCCATTCTAGGCATCTAAAATAAAAAAGCAACTGATAGAGATCGCACCTCATCGCCTTTGTCTCATTTGTTGCATCATTGCAGATACCACAGAGTCGCAGGAATTTATTTACCATTTCCATGTTACTGATAGTGGGTAGCCGCTGGTGCACAAATTGACTCAAAATTGACTCAAAAAGGGTATTAGGGAAGTATTAGGTGGGGATTGACTCAAGCTGAGTGAGGGAAGTATTCTCCGTTACTCCGGGGGATGGGGGATGTGGCACGCTGTATACTTCTCACTGATTGGTGCTCGCGACTGTGGCCGAGAGGGATAATGGGGGGATATTTGGAGGGATTTCGCTAGGCAGCTAATTTTCTTCACAAAGAAACACTCGGAAAAATGCTGTATAGATTAATTCGCTTCGTTTTTATTTACTTTTTTTTATATATGCCGCAATTTTTACTTTTTAAAGAGAAATACCACTATGCACTATCAATTAACTCACAATATCGGCACCGTTTAAAACTGATTAAAACTGATAATATATAATATATGTGTTGTGTGTGTGTGTGTGTGTGTGTGTGTGTGTGTGTGTGTGTATATATACGGACAGTTTGCCCAGTTTGTTTAAAGCAAGCCTAAGGTAGTACGAGCGTGATTTTGAATGATTCAGGTAAATTTGTGCTACTTTAGGGAGGAAACAAACTTGCGGTGCATGTTGCTCGTGAAGAATCATGCACCAGGACTGATAATAACTAACGAAAGTTGCAGTGAATTGAATACAGATATGGATGTTCTTGGGACAAGATTAACACGGAACAGTGTTGCTTTTCGTGGTGATAAACCACGTACGAAAGCTTCGTCAGTACTTTGACCCCCCCCCCCCCCCTATTTGCTTGGCAATGCTTCCGCGAGCTCCTCGTACCCTGAAATGGGCTTATGGGCGGAATGGTGCTCTGTGTAAAAAAAGGTGTTTGACTTTTCATACTTCCACTTAAACTGAATGCATCGATGATTATATATATTTATATATATATAAGCATTGTATATTTATATAAATATAGACAGTATACTCGTATATATATGGATGACATGTATTGTACCCATGCAACTAAGATAATGAACCATTAATCAGTTGAGTACATTTGCCAGATCACTTCAAGTGGGAACGCTGTGAGCCTGTCAGACCCAACCCAGCCAATTGTCAAATTATAGTCCAGCTTGAACATATAGTCACACACAGTTACTTTATTTTAAAGCTACGAGTAAATAAAAAAAATTCGGGTCATAATGTGTTAAGGGTTCAAATCTCATAAAAAATCTGTAAAAGCTAAAATCTAAAACATTAATACCTAAAAACCAACGTTTAAATACAAAAATTGAAATGAGAGAAGCGCTTTCGATTAAAAATTGATTCCTTTCAGCTCCCTACACATTCTAAAAAACTAATTGATGTTATGTCAGGAAGGACAATGTGGAGAGTGGAGGAAGGGAATAGTGTATAAACTAAAATATTTTCATCTTTCTTAATTCTATGTAAATTGTAAAAAAATTCGTTTCGTTTTGACCGTCAGACGTAGAATGTTGTTTGTCAGTTTGTCTACGCGAAAGAAGCCCTATTTTTGCTGAAATATTGCACATTATTTAATAAATATGGTTCTTCAAGCTGCCTTTCACTCACGTTCCTCTTTGGAAACACAAATGTAAAGATTTTAAAAATTATACAGGGTGCTTATTTTAACTAACATGATTAAAGAGTGAATTGTCTTCATTTCCCGTACTAACATCGCCTTTATGTTGATTTAATGACGATTAAACTCATTTGTTTTCCCAGTATACATTTCTTCGCAATCCTTACATTCTATTGAATATACTACTTTCCCATAGTTGGTCTTTAAGTGAGTGGTAGAGAAAAGGATAGTTTTAACAGGTTAGTTCATTCACATCTTTTCTTTGGACTGATCCCATGGTTTTTTGGTGTGACGGGGGAGGCTTTCACTAGAGCTTGATTTATAAATATTTCCTTATAAACCAATCTTTTAAAAATAGATTCTCCGTGCTTTAGTTCATTTTGAAGATGTTAATCACAAATCTTCAGTGCGTCGGGAGACCAACGTACTATAATACCCTCTTTAGCAGCTGAGAAATAGTTACAGAAAGTATCAATGTACGTGTCTAAGTCTGCAGGTTTAAGAAACACTTTAAAATTTAGATTCAGGATAGAAATATTTTAGTCTTACACTCATTCCTTACCCCGAATTCTTTCCCCTTGTCCGTTCTGGCATAATATCAGTTAGTATTTAGACGAGGGGTGTAAAAATTTTCGAAGAACTGAGCTGCTCTTAAACCTTGGCCAGGAAAAGTGATCCATCTAGTCTCAGTAGTCTGTCTGTATTCAACTGCTTTCTCACTCCCCTCCTATTCCCCAATCCCCACCTCTTACAACTTTCTTTTCAAAATAATTAGGTTCACAATTTTATTTTATCTATACTTAAATTTTGACATCCTAATAACTAAAATAAAAGCTAGAGGTCCCATTTCAATTCTTTTCATCTAATACACTTTCTAAAAGTGATATCGAATATCCATTTATCGAAAATGGATTATTAGGAAAACAAAAGAAAAAAATAAGAGAACAATGTTAATCTAACGCTATTAACACGTAAACCGTCTTCAAAAAAGCCATAAATTCTCGATAACCCGTGAATATTCCCAATCTATAAGCACCGAGGTCGCCTAACACGCATTAAGGTCGCTGGTTAACGAGTTGCATGATCGCTTTCAACCCCTTTCTATCACGAAGGGTGATTGAGGCGGTTTCCTCAATTCATGTGGTCGTCGTTTGTTTTGCTGCCCCTCTTTAACCTTAAGGGCTACGTCGTAGCCAATGCGACACTGGGTCTGGGCAATAGTTGAATGGGAGACCGTCCTCCGCGTCCAGATTATGTAGCGACCCGTGGTTCGAATCCCACGCAAAGCTGTAGGTCCCCTCCGTCATATGACCTTAGATGTTGCGAAGGAGGTTAAACAACCCCAATCATTATTATTCTTTAACTTAATTACGGTTTTCCTTATTTTGTTACTGTTTAAATCCTGAAGTATTTCTTCGTAACTTAAAATGAAAATAAGAGTAAGGAAATTATAAGAGGAACTATTTATGCAAATGATGGTTTTATTAAACTAATTATGTAATCTTAAATACATTTATTTTCGGAATTTCTCGGTTTACTTGATAATTTTAATGGCAATAGAATATTTTCTGACCAAGACGATTTTACCCTTAATATTTTAAAGTTTGTTCCTTGTCCAAAGGGTAACAACTGGTTACCTTAGTTTGTTGGTTATCTTTTTAAAATTTTTTATCGTTTTTATATTTACTTGATACACTTTTAATCAGACTAGTGACAACTTAGGTCAATGGTTCTTAACCCCTAAATCGCAACCCAAAATTGGGTCGCCAAGCCATTTTGACTGGGTCATTAAATTGTCATTTATCTTTTATTTATGTTATCCCTAATCATGTTACCATTAATTAATTATTTATTTTATTATGTATTACGAGTGAACTATTTGAAGGATTGGGTCGCCAAGCTGGCCCGCGACCAGAATTTGGGTCGCAGCCTAAAAAATTAAGGACCACTGACATAGGTTGTCCTGTTTTCCTCTGAATTGAAAAAGGAAACATTATATCGGCCGAAAGCGTTATTCGGATCATATTTTATATTTTCTTGCTTTTTTTTTAATCTCTCTCTCTCTCTCTCTCTCTCTCTCTCTCTCTCTATATATATATATATATATATATATATATATATATATATACGAGGTGGGTAGTAGTGAAGTGGATATACTTCGAGAATATACTTTCTAGAAAGTACATTTTTTTTTTGTAATACTTTTATTCTAATTTAAGTACAATCTTGGGGAAAATTTTGTGCTTTAACTTAAATACAAGGTTGCGAAAATCTGAAAAGCACGAAGTAACAAAACAGCTGTATGCTTGACAATTTCATTCAAAATTAGTAAACAAATTCTGGAAAAAACCCGCTTTCAATCTGCCACCTCTCAATGTCAAGTATTGAGAGGGGGAAGACACCGAAACCGGATTATTCCAGATTTTGTTTCCCAAAACATTTGGGTTTCATTAACCAATCAGAAGAGTTTTTCAGTATAGTATTTTAAGGTAGCCAATCGACCAGGATAGATTGCAAAAACTTTGAAAATCAGCTGTTGTTGAAACTCAATAAGAAATTTTGTACACAATGCATACTTATTATAATAAATTATTAGATAATAAATTATAGTTCTTAATATAATAATTCCTACTTATAATAATCTTAATTCTGTATCCTAATGAAGTCTGTTTGCCATAATGATGTTTATTTAATATTATTATATATTTGTAGTGTATTTCATTTCATTTTTGGAAAAGTACTTCTTACTTTTCAGTACTTAAGTACATTATAAAACACTTACTTTTGTACTTCAACTTAAGTACTTTTGATAACGTGTACTTTTACTTTAACTTGAGTACATATTTTAAAGATTATTTGTACTTTAACTTAAGTAACAAATGAAAGTACGTTACCCAACTCTGATATATATATATATATATATATATACACACATCGGGTGTCCCGCAAGTCCGCAACCCATGTCCCTTTATCTATTTGTCCGTTATTTTATAATAAATGTCTATTTTATTGTAAGGGTTTCTTCTTCAGAAAGGTAACAGATTGGGGTTTTTATTCTGCATATATCTATATGCGCACATACCTATCCATTTCTAATTCCTGAACCCCCAAACAGTGATGCCGTGTTTGCAGCTGGAACAGAAAATCAAGATAGTTGAGTGGTTTCATGTGACAAATTCTGTAACGCGGATGCGAAGGAACTTTTGTACAGAATATGGATGCAGAGACCCACCCGATAGAAGGATAATATCACGAAGTCTTAGAAAATTTTAAACAAAAGGAAATGTGAGCAATCAACAGAAGGGTAATAGTGGTAGGCGACGATCCACAAGAACTGTGCAACACGTAAATATGGTTCATGAATTTACTGCTCGCAGTCCGCAGAAGTCAATTCGATGTTTGTCAGCGGAAGTAGGTATTTCAGAACATCTCTGAATCGTATACTTCGTGCCGAATTAAACCTTTTTCCCAGAAAATTCATTCACAAGCTTCACTGACTAATCTCAAAAACAAAAACGAATGGAATTCGCAACATGGATGTTAGCAAAACTAGAAGAAGATCCTGAGTTTTTTAAACACATCCACTTCACTGACGAGTGTTATGTACATCTGTCTAAGGAGATTAATAAGACTTTCGTACTGGGAGAAGTCATGCTGGCGTTCCAATAGAGCAGAGTTTCTTAACCTTTTCTTCTTAGTGAGCACTTTAATGTTTTTACTTTTCTCAAGGAGCACCAATGATATTCAACTAAAAAGCAAACCAAAATAATATCTTACCTTCTTAATGAGATCCTTGACTTTGAATAGTATTTGTTAACTCCTTGTAATTCACTTGTCCTTTATAAAGCGCTATTCGAAGACATTTATGAAATTAAATGAAATGAAATTACATAAATACAGCAACTTTTCATGCACATTAAACATTCATTGCTACGTTTCATAAAATAAATTGCCTTTTAGGAGGCAGGAGGGGTCAAGGGCTTCACTATAGTGCTTGCGAACAAAGTTTTAGGTGATGGTGGAGAGCACTTTACACAACTTAAGGAGGACTTTGGTGCTCGAGAGCACCAGGTTAAGAATCCCTGCAATAGAGCTTCCACGTAGTGTGCTAAACTCAACATTTGGGGGGTCGCTGTTGGGTGGTATGGTGTAGTAGGTCCTTACTTCTTTGAAAATGAAACTGGAAAAGCAGTAACGCTGACGCAAAATTCATATCGTCAGATGCTACAATATTTCTACTTCCACAACTTATTAGCTTGTCCCCAGATTAACAGTGGTTTCAGCAGGATGGCGCATCTCCATACACTGCTTGTGAAATTCGTAACTTTTTGAGGAAGCATTTTTTCCAGGTGACTAAGCTCCCTTCATGAGCTAGAGGAATGGCCCCCATACTCACCTAACTTTACACCCCCTGACTTTCTTTTTGTGGGGTTACATAAAAGACAGGATCTATTCTACCGAGCCTAAGACACTTGAAGACCAAAAGACCAAAGTCTATGAGGTAATCAACACATCCCAACTGAGCTATTTCCAAAAATTATGTCAAACATTTGTATTAGATTGAAAACTGTCAGAAAATAATGGTGATTACACTGAACATGTTGTTTAATTAAGGTTAATAAACTCTTGTGTTTTATGTAGTTATTGTGTTTGTCTTTGTGTCTAGATTCCTTTTTTCTAGCTTAGAACATTTATTTGGAAGTAGGGGGCAATTTTGGGGCACCTGGTATATATATATATATATATATATATATATATATATATATGTGTGTGTGTGTGTGTGTGTGTGTACTGGTTTCTCGAAGTCCTCATCTTGATTAGGAAAGTTCCTGTAATCAATCACCCAACGTGTACATTGATGAACTGTCAACGCAGGATGTTGTACAAGTCATAACTTACTTAAAAGACTTCACACTTAATGAACCTTAAGTTTCGATTAAAAAAGTGAAAGTTGTGCGCAAATCAATTGTATTCACGATTTTAATAATAATAAAAAATGACCTCATACTAAGAAAGATAAAGGTTCAAAATCTATAGCTACACTTTGAGATATTTCACGAAGAAAGCCTTGATACGTTATTTTATTCGTGAAATATCGTATTTCCTGCTGAAATTATGATTTTTCAAGCAAGCAAGCGTCAACGAGTCCCAGAGTCCTCGTAACAAATCTAAACTTATTAAAATTAAAGTCGAAAACGAATGATAGGATTAGTGCCCTCCAAAACAGGACGAAATTAAAGAGATCTGACATTTATCCCCCCCAAAAAACTGAAGAAAAGGAAAGCCAAGCTCGGATAACTTAGGGACGTTAAAAGAGCTGGCCATACAATTTACTTGCTAGCGCCCGTATAGCTCAGTGAGTAACACTGTTTCCTTATAAGCCAACTGAAGACACTGAGATCGGGGGTTCGATTCCGACCTCTAATATAAGTAGTTTCTTAATTCATTTACATAACCTAATACGTAATAATAATCAGCGATGAGGGCGAGAAACTGGCAAAGAGCTCAGACCAAACAAATGCGGCCCAGTGCACTAACTCCCGCATGGATTATCATCTCCAGCGTCATCTGGATTCGAACCTCCGACCTCAGTGTCTTCGCTTCGCTTACAGGGAAACGGTGTTAAGCTGTTAACCACCATTGAACACCATTGTTGCAGGTGACTTTTATATCAGTTTACAGAGTGAAGGAAGTCCTCCGCTGCCATGATATTTCGATAGAAAATCTTTAAATAATCACTTTATTTCCGTAGCTGATAAACTACGTTTAGAATTACAAAATTAGGAGTAGCGCAAAAGTCGTGAGTTTTTTTAGGGGTTTTGTCAGAGTACCTCTGATCACAAAAAATTGTAAAGTTTCGCTTATCCACTTCGGGTTAATGATATTGTACAGACCATCGACATCGATTTCAGAGTATTAATACAGTGATAGACACACTTAAAAAATCGAATTTACCAAAGTTGTGAACTAACTGACCTCTAACAAATTTTTTTAAATATTAATAAAACGAATTTCAGATGTTTTCGTAACAAACAAAATTTACATTTCGATAAAATGAACATCCTAAAAAAAAAAGAAAAGTAAAAAATTTTTTTTTTAATAATGCTTCAGAACTTACAATGGAAAGACCACACAAATCGCATCTCTATTCTACTGTACAAATTATATTTCTATTCTTTATATAATAATATACTACACAAACTTGTCTGAAACTACTACTTTATTGTTTGGAAATTAGCGATAGGGACATCAACTCATGCTGATTCGTGTGTTTATACGAGAACAATCTTTAAAGGGTTAAAAAGTATTAAAGTTTAAAAATGTTATGAAAATTGCGCATTTACCATTCGCTTACAAAGGCATGAATAAAATTATTAATTTACGTTGAATTAATAAATTCTTTGGAAGTCCTGAACATATTCTCTCTCTTTTGACTAGAATAGAACTATAAGCGAGTTATCCCTCAATTCAGATTTTATCCAACACCTCACCAATTTTTGTTGCAGTAAAATTATGGATTGATTTGCACGTTAATATTAAAAATATTTGAAAAGTAATTGCATTTGAAAATACTCGTAAATTGAAGTCTCCTTTAATAAATATATACTATTAAATCTTTGTATTAATGTTACTTATGATTTAATATATGTACTACTTTACTCGTTCAGTTTCTTATAATTTCTTAATAATTCTTTGTATCTCCTAATGTGTTTAATATTTTAGAATTTTATATGTTGCAGTAGGAGTAGACGACCGATTCTACGCTCAATTATTTTACGTGTCCGGTTCTACGCGGGAAAAAATTTGAAACCTTGAAAATATTTTGAACGGTAAAATTTCAGATTTACGCGGTTTGGCACGGAGTTAGCGCTCAGGTTCAAGAAATGCTCCTTTTTTATGAAGGCAAGGGGAGAGAAGGAGTGTGTGAGTTCTGGAAGAAATTCAACATCAGAAATGCCATTTCCATCATCGATGACTGCTGGAACGAAGCCATCCTCTCTTGCCTTAATCGGGCGTGGGAGAACCTTTGGCCAGAAGTCATCTCTAACTTCAAGGGTCTCCCCGACGCTCATATTGAGGTGCGAGACATCATCAGGATTGTGAAGATTGTTATATATTCAAAAACTTTAGAAAGGCAAGAAATCAAAGCAACTCGACGATAGTTGGAGAGTTGAGAGCTGTCACTCTTCCTTGAGACAGTCCGAATGAAAGTGAAGTGAACTTCCAATAGGAAGGAAAAGTACCAGATGAAAGACAAAGACGAAAAAGTTCGCATAGGCAGGATGTCAACACTAAAGCACAGTTCCTGCGAACAACAGGAGGAACACCATCAGGACCTTACGCCTTCCTGGAGTTAAGCGGGAACTTCGATATACATGGACTGCGCACGCAGACACTTTGGCTCAGAGTGGCGGGCCAGAGGAGGTCTAGCCTCGTTTGGCCCAAAATGTGAATACTTCGCAAAAATGGGTAAAACATGTCTAATTATGGTACATAAACATATCGATATATGTTTACATATGTGTGTGTGTGTGTGTGTGTGTGTGTGTGTGTGTGTGTGTATTTATATTGTATTGTGTATTTATATGTGTATTCAGATTGCATTGAAAGACGTTTTGGTTGGTACCGACAACTAAATGGTGCCAATTATTATGCCAGTGTAAGACAATTCCTTGAGGCGGAAAAAAACAATAACACTCAAAAGTTTAATAAAATTCTCCAACTTCAGTATGTCAGAAATAAAAGATGTGTTTGAAGGGAGCAATTGTGCTAAGGAACAGCAAATAGGTACTGATACTATGGTACTTCTTGAAAGCATTGAGTTTCAAATTGAATTAGAAAGTGTTTCACCTGACGACAATGCAATTCTATTTTATATTTCTGGGTACATTGCCAGATCAATCAAAAAGACACTAAAATGCTCTCCTTGCTGTCAACTTCTTGTCAAAGATGACACAATTCCTACAAATATTGAGATTCCAACAGAAGGAGTGAGTGAAAGTGATACAACTAAAAAAGAAAGTTTCTTGAATGCAATAAACTGTGGTGGTTTATGTAATTCTTCTGACATAGTGTTTGTAACAGCAGTTCATGCCTACGAGCTTTATCTGCTTATCTTCAAAGATAATTCTTTGGGATCACAAATCTTAGGATTCGAAAATCCTAGAGCAGTTTTTGTAAAAATTTTTGTTGAAAAGATGGCAGAAAATGAAAACACAGAAACATTATGTAATATTAAATGTAACAATGGTCATAACTTCAAAAAGTGTGTTGAAAAAGTTTCCCAAACAATATTTAATATTGGTGCAAAAAATTATGTTAGTGAAGTGAACAGCCAAATTCATGCAGAACGGAAAAGAAAGCCGGCTACTAAGGATGATAAACAATCACCAAGTGTAAAAAAGATTGCTAAATTGCAATCTGATAAAATGTAATTACAAATGTAAGTTGCATTTTTTATTAAAATTAGTGATCTTAAATTGTTTTTTGTTAAAATGTTCCGTTTTTGCAATATAGTTCAAAATAATAATAATAATATTGACATAGGTGTGTCCGGGGACTTCGATACCTCCCGCCCCCCCTTAAGCAATGTTGAGTGGCTAGAATGTTTTTTTTTCTTAGGTATGGTTAAAAACATGGTAGGAGTCCATTATAACACATTTTTTTACTTATTTGCAATCTTTCGATTTTGAACCCTAGGCCTCCTCTGGCCCACCCTAAAATCGCGTGTCAAGTTCCTGTATATCGAAGTCCCCGAGTTAAGCCAGGAATTAAGTCAGAAAAGAATATCTTTGGAAGAGATCCTAATTTCAGACATAATTAAGTCAGAGGGAGCAGGAGGAGGAGGAGATGGAGAAACTGCATCGCACTCGTCCTGGGTTGAGTTGGAGGCGAAAGTCTGAGTGAAGAGTTTAGTTTTATCAGGAGAAGAGACGGCATCTGAGCCGTCAGAATAGAAGAGAGTAAAAGAAGTAAAATTGTTAGAAAGGTTTTTGGCAAGGTGCCAGAAAGAGCGAAAACAATGGGTGTTCGATAGGTTTTCACATTTTGTCTGATAAAGGAATTTTTGGAGAGTCAAAGAACAGATTTTGCACGATTCCGGGCAGAAATATAAACTGAGTGAGAGTCCGGAGTTGGATGGCGATGGTACTTTCTGAAAGCCTCCTCTCTGATGCGGATAAACTTTAGAACAATCAAAGTTAAGCCAGGGTTTTTATCTCGCATTAGTAGTAGGAATAGGATATGGAATGTACGCCTCCATACCCAAGAGAATCATTTCGGTGATGCGCTCAGTGCACTCGGAGGGGCCTCGTCCACGGAAGCAGTAATGATTACATGGGAAATCACAGAATTTCTGCCTAAGGGCCTCCCAATTGGCGACACGAAAGAGACAAAGGCGTCTCCTCTAGGAAGGATCCAAAGGCCGAATTGGAGCGATGGGACAGGAAACAGATATAAGATTGTGGTTGGGGGAGCCCAAAGGAGAAAAAGTTTGTCAGAATAAGAAGGATGAGTGGTGAAAAATAAATCCAGAATGTTGGGCCTAACTCCCTTACTTTAGAAGTAAGGGAGTTCAAAAATTTTGGATAATCAGTAGTATTTGGAGAAAGGAGTACAGCGAAGATGTATTTAGTTTGAGATTGGCATGTAAGCCGTAGCAGTGGGTTACGGAGGATTCAAATTCCGGAATACGAGAATAAGTTAGGTCGTTCCGTACATACTGTGTACGCAACAGCCACACCCACCTTTGGAATGAAATTGAGTATAGAGAAAATAGGAGGGTACAGAAAAGGAGTTGCTGTCAGTCATCCCAGACACCTGAATTTCAGTGAGGAAGAGAAAATGAGGTTTAGAGGAGAGGTGGTGTTCAACAGATTGGAAATTTGAGGAAAAGCCACGAATGTTGCGAATTTTATGAAAAGTGAATCAGGAAGAGGCCCAGAACATCTCGAATAGGCATTAGCAGAACCAGCTCCACTACTCGGTCTGCGTTCCCGGGATCAGCAGCGGGGAAGCCACAAGTGGGGACATTTATGGCCCCCCTCCCCTAGAGACTCCGAGGCTCTTGAGGTTGATGTCATTTTGTGTGTTTTTTAATTTTGAAAAGATTGTGTAGTGTGTAATATGCGGGGAAGATGTAGATCCATATTTTTTTATGCGGGAAGGAGGGGCCAAGGGCAAATGCCCGCACAACCACCCCCCTCCCCCATAGAAGAAGAGAGCTAAAATCAAGATCCAAGGTTTTCCAGATGCCCGGATACACTGCGTTTGAAAGATTGGAGGTCATAGACAGGAGGAAAGACGGATTGAGGAAGATTGTTCCAGGGTTGACCGGTTGAGTAGATGAAAGATTGAAAATACCGATTAACCCTTACGTTAGAGAGTTCGACAGAAAAGGAATGAGAATGTGTTGAAAGTCTGGTACTGCGTGCTCTCCTTAAAAGAAGATGAATGCATTTATAGAGTTCAGAAGAGCAGTGTCCGTTATAATAGCGATATAAAAGAGAAACTGGGTTGACCGGTTGAGTAGATGAAAGATTGAAAATACCGATTAACCCTTACGTTAGAGAGTTCGACAGAAAAGGAATGAGAATGTGTTGAAAGTCTGGTACTGCGTGCTCTCCTTAAAAGAAGATGAATGCATTTATAGAGTTCAGAAGAGCAGTGTCCGTTATAATAGCGATATAAAAGAGAAACTGAGGCAGCATTGCGGCGAAGAGAGAGAGAGAGAGAGAGAGAGAGAGAGAGAGAGAGAGAGAGAGATTGAAGACAGTCAATATGAGGCGGGGAATTGATGAGACAAAAAGCCTTTGATTTTACCTTCTTAAGTAGAGCTGTGTGGGTTGAGCCACCCAACACATGAGAAACATACGCCATGCAGGGGCGGACAAGACTCTTGTACAGACACAGCAACTGAGTGGGGGTGAAGAAACTGTGGAGGCGGTACAGCACACCTAACCTCTTAGAAGCTGCTTTGGAAAGAGAGTATACGTGATCTTTCGAGGAAAGATTACGAGAAAAGAAAACGCCAAGAATGTAAAGAGAAGAGAAAGGATTGAGTTGTGTACTGTTGAAGGTAAGGGGATAGTCGTGTGGAAGATTGGGAGAAGTAGACAGATGAAGGAACTGAGATTTTAAGACATTGAAACCCACAAGGTTTTCTTTGGCCCAATCAAAGATAGCAGAAAGATCAGAGGTCAGGTGCTCCATAGCCGTCCTATGCGAAACATGGAGTGACTGTTGAGAGGGATGCTTTGTGAAGCGGGTGGAGAAATGAGGAGTGGAATCATCGGCATAGGAGTGGAGAGGACAAGCGAGTTAATAAATCATTGATAAATAAAAGGAAAAGAGTAGGTGACACGACAGAACCCTGTGGAACACCATTATTAATAGCTTTAGGAGAAGTACAGTGGCCATCTACAACCGCAGTTATAGATCGGCCAAAAAGGAAATGAGAGACGAAGGCACAGATGGAAGGAAAGAAACCGAAGGAAGGTAGTTTCGAAATTAAAGATTTATGCCAGACTCTATCAAAAGCTTTTGATATGTCTTGCGCAATAGCAAAGGTTTCATCGAAATTTCAAAAGGAGGATGACCAAGTGTCAGAGAAATATGCAAGAAGATCGCTAGTGGAGCGTCCCTTGCAGAATCCATACTGACGATCTGAAATTAATTAAGGATAGATTCAAAAACTTTAGAAAGACAAGCAATCAAAGCAATTAAACGATAGTTGGAGGGTTGAGAGCGATTACCCTTCTTTGGGACAGGCTGAATGAAGGCGAACTTTCAGCATGAATAATATGTTTGATTTTATGTTTGCAATGTTTCGTTTTATTTGTAGGAATAAACTCTTCCATAATTTTAGCATGATGTTTGCTTTTCTGCTGTGGAAGCTCATCCAGATAATTCCCATTATTTTTTTTAGCTGTTGTAATTTTAATGTTATAGTACCGTCTGAATTCTACATTCGACGGTGTTATTACTGCAAGAACCCTGAGTTGTTTATTTTTGGTGCTATCTATTTGTCTTGCAGTTTTGTACCCTTTATTCTGCAGCTCTTTGTGTTACTACTCGTGGATCTTAAAGTTGAAATTTTCCTTCGTTGAACTTCATATTGTTGTCTTCAAGTTATATATATATATATATATATATATATATATATACATACACAGTTGGCAAATTATGCCAGTTATTATTTGGAGAAACTAGGTCGAAAACAATCATCAATTTCTTTGTTATAACAGGAGGAAAGAATGAGCTAAAATTTACATATTCAAATGTGGCCGCGAATCCTTTGCATAAAAGTTTCTTGTTAAAAATTATTTATATGTTGTGCTTTCCTCAGAAAAAGGTTTTGATTTACCACTTCGAATTTACGGAGATGATGCTATGGGTTACACTCTCTCTCTCTCTCTCTCTCTCTCTCTCTCTCTCTGAAAGAAAGAAAGGGAAGCTTGATGGTATCTCTCGGGAGCCAAAACCTCCGAATAGACGTCTTCAATTTTAGGATGTACTTGAGTTTACAGTGTAGGAATGTTAGTACTTTTTAAGCAAATCGCGGAATATCTAATTTAGCTAGCTAGGGAAAGTTTGATAATTTTATATGAAAGTACAGTAGCGATGTTCCGTTTTGTAATAAATGTAGTAGGAGGCGCTGGCAGGGTCTGGTTTCAAAGCACTGGGAATTCTCAGATGATGGGAAGCTTGATGAGATCTCTTGGGAGTCAAAACTCATCGTTTGGGAAGCTACTTAGTTAGTTAAATCTTCAGTACGGTGGCTTTGACAGACTACGGAGAAATAATGCAACGACGAAATGAGGACTTCTTGTACATAATAAATAAATATATAAATCCTTAAAAAAATACATAGTGTAGATTAGATTAAGTAGTTCAGTATTGATGCTATCCTTTATTTTCCGCTGTCTTCTAATGCGTAATAGCGTACACGAGGTAAGTGTACACATGGTGTGAATGAACTATAGTATGAAGCTATTCTCTTTATTATACTTTTTCTTACTTTCCTATAAATCTTTCACCACTATTTTCTGTCAACAGTAGCTGGCGGAGGAGGGGGAGAACCGTATCTGTTCTATACTTTACTATTACTACTATTCCTGTGTAAAAGCTTTACACATCTATTAGTGTACAGTAAGCATGGTATAAGTTTTCAGTATTCTTTATTTGCACTGCTACTTCTAACTTTTCTACTTCCTTCTTGGGCAAGCCAAGAGTGGATCTTAAGGCCTTTGTTAACCTGTAACTCTGTACTCTCTCTCTCTCTCTCTCTCTCTCTCTCTCTCTCTCTCTCTCTCTCTCTCTCTCTGTATAAAATGAAAGGAGGAAAAGATAGGAAAGTCACAAAGAGAACAAAGGCTTACTGTGACAGCAGCAAAACTTAGAAAGAAGATTGGGACGTAAAAGTGCTCTACAGAATTTACAGAATTATGTCAACACATTATAAAGATGAGGCGAAAACAATGAAAAGTTTGGTGACGCCTGAAAAACTCCGAACAATGCTTATGTAGAAAAACGAACGAAAGTTTCGGAAACCCGAAACAAATAACGAAAAACCACGGAGTTCACAAAAGTAAATAGAAACCACATTGACCGTCCTCGAGAACAAATGGCAAAGTTCATTAATGAAATGCCAGAATGTGCCAGCTTTACATAATGCAAAGGGAAAGCCACAAAAATTCTAAATATATTGATTCAATAAATCTGTTATTATTCAATGACATTTGGCACCAAATCAAAAACTATGGAAAAACCGAAAGTGTCTATTTATTTCCGTCAACTCTCTTTATACCTCTTTCTTTCCGTATGGACGAATTGAACGGCAGTATAGAACGGTACGAATGCGAGAATTCAGTTTCCACTATATCAGACGGGAAATTACTCTAAAGGAATGTTCGGTCCACGCAAAACGAAAGAGTAAAGAGACACGTGAACAATTTTTAGATCAGAAATGTAGATCTTATTATAAAAGATGTGGAAAACTTTTATATATACTCGTACATAAAAACAGACAGCCTCCTCGGGACCAGCCGATCTGTTGGTGTTTGGTGTTCTTTGAATTCTTTTATATTATTTGTACACGTGATGATGTGTCCGATAAGCGAATACTTTATACATATTCGATCGCGGTAAGAGATATCAAGAAAACAGAAACTTTAAAATTGAACAGTTTGTTCCGAAAATTGGAGAGAAGCGAGATGGAGATTGTGGAGTAAGATAGGAAGAGTTTTATGCATTGAATAACTCATCAAAAGAATGGGTTTAGGCTTTAATGTATTTCAAATTATTAGAAATATTAGCTCCACAGTGGAAAGTTGGAACAGAAGCATACTGGAGAGATCTTCATTATGGAAAGAGGTACTGCGTCTTTGTAAAACAAGAAGGGAGCATTCATGACAAAAGAGGAAACCTCTTGAGGATTAAATCGACGAAATATTTTACGATCTTGTCAATGATTGCAGATTCTTCTAAGAGACGAGTAACCTTTTAAAGCTCAACGTGCCACTTGGCTATTTTGTTCTGGTTAATGCCAGACGATTTTATTCAGCTGTCAAGAAAATCCTTGAGAGTGAAAAAGTAAAAGACCTTCTGGGACAAAATAAGAGAGGGGGAAAAGACAATTTTTTTCTACATTAAAATGTAAATACCAAAACACAAATTTATCTGTGAAACATGTAAAACCCGCAACTCAAAATACTCTTAAAATGTACGCATGAGAAGCCTCTTTCTCTCTCTCTCTCTCTTATATATATATATATATATATATATATATATATATATATATATATATATATATATATATATATATATATATACTGTATGTATACACACACGCAGGGGCGTCTGCAGGATTTTTCGCAAGGGGGCAAAACTAACTTATTAGTTCTTAGTTCTTATTAGTTCTTTATTAGGTAAAAAAAAATGCACTGCGACCACTACGAGTAAAAACCGTCATCTCCCTTATCATAGCCTGCTTTCGGTGCTAAATTTATGTACTTAGTAATACTAAGTAATAAATTTAGCACCGAAAGCAGGCTATGATAAGGGGAGATGACGGTTTTTACTCGTAGTGGTCGCAGTGCATTTTTTTTCTACCAGTCAAGTCCATTTTTTATATGTTATATGATACTATGATTAACTATAATCGTGTAAGTTTCAGTGAAATTGACCAAAAGGTTTTCGAGAGAAAAAAATAAATAAAACACTCAATATAATGATCTTTGCAAATAATTCCATTACTATATCTTTCAGTATAGTTTATTTAACACTTCTAAGTTCAACGACACGGCACTTCGGTAAAGTAAAGGTAAAGTAAACGACATTTCCTTGAATGTGGAAACACTGACTGAGCTGCAGTAGAATTATAGAAGTCGTTGCGTGGGCAAACACAAATTTCCAAGGGAGGGCAACTGCCCCCTCTTGCCCCCCCCTCCGGACGCCCATGCACACACGCGTTCCTTGGTGTTTGCGTGACAATGTATACATTTAAAGGATATCTGAAGATCTGAATTGCTCTAGCTGTAACAGACATGTGTAAATTTTCATTATGATACACAATTGTAGTACCAAAATTTCATGCATGTTCTCTAATTGCTAGATTTACAGAATTTGTTACAGAGTTAACAGATGAACAAAGATCCGAAAATCTACTCTAGGTTAGCCCAGGGAAGGAAAAAGTTTAGAAAATCAAAGAACACACCAGGTTTACATGCACTTATCTACATGTAAAATATGTCTTAGAGAAAGTAGAAAAAGGGAGTAGTAGCGTCTTACGCCAGCCACTGCAGCAATATGGCAAGAAAAAGTGTTGACAGAAAAGGTATAGGAAAGTTAGAAAAAAAGAATTAGGAAAATTAAAATATAAGGGATGGGAAGATATGGTACACTATGTAATACTAATTACATAATTCGTAAGGATTTTAAGAATATCATGAGAGCATCATTTCATCGCCACATCATTTCATTATTGCATCATTTCATGGTTACATTATTTCATCGCTGCATTATTTCACATTTTCTTCTAAAATTTTTGATATTTCTCCGCATTCAAGATTCCACTGATGACAAAATGTTTTCCTGGACCAGAAGCACCAAAACATCCACAAAGAAACAAACTACCACCACCAGGTTTAATCATAGGAAGGATGTTTTTTCCACGAATGCAGTATTTGATTTTCGCCAAACATACCGTTGCTCGTTGTCCCAGAATAATTAAATTTTGTTCTCATCTGTTCAGAGATTTTTCTTCCAGAATGCAACTTTATCATTTTGAGGATCCTTGGCGTATTTCAAACGAGCGTCTTTGTACGCTTTTCGTAACAGAGATTTTCTTCGCCCAACCCTTTCATGTAAACCATTCTTTCTCAATATACGACGTACAGGTGAGGTGTGGACATCGATCTTAGACAGTTTTATGTTTGGCAAATATCACTTGTAGTCACTCGTGGATTTTCAGCAGTCATTCCTTTAATCTATCCAGGTGTATGTCCTAAAATCTTACAAGGTCATCCACACCTTGGTAGAGTTTTGATTGTGCCAAAGTCTTCCCATTTCTTTATAACTGCGGCAAACTTCGTAAATGGAATTCGAAGTTCTTCTCCTATCTTCCTACAACTCTTTCCAGACTCGTGTGCAGCAGTAACAGATCTCTTAAGATCCGTAGACAACTCTTTACCACGACGACCCATTGCTTACTAATGGCTTGTACAATGTACAATCATCCGTCTTCCATGAAGATTCAAAAAGAAAATTCTAGAATTCAGAATTGCCAACGGTTTCTAATCAATAAACAGTCAGCTACTGATAAAAATTTAAAGTTAAATAATTTTATGAATAAATGTACGAAAACTTTTGCATTTTAACCTTTTTTTTTATTTTCCTCAAATTCTTTGATGTTTTTACATTATATGTTGGATTTAAAGTAATTTTTTTTATTTGTTAAATTTTGTCAATAAAATTTTCATAACTATCCTATGCATGTTACAAAAGATAAGGACGAATATAGCTGAAATATTTCTCTATGAATACTTATGATCGCCATTGTGTGGCCATTCTGCTAGGCACTAAAGTAACAGAAAACAAATCACGGATTAGCTTTACATTCCATTTGGGGCAATTTTACATGATAACATCAGAAAGGATGAGAAGTACATGTGGAGAAGTGAGAAAGGGGAAAATGAAAAAAACAATAGCAAAAGAGATTATAAAGATACATACTCTGTAAATACCTATTGGCCTATGTAGCTAGATTGACAGATAAAGAGAGAACTTTTAGCCGTTGATTTTCATATCTGTAACATTAATATGAAATAGTTATTGCTTAAGAGAAAAGATTACAAAATAGTCATGAAGTTAAGATCCGAGAGTTACTCAAAGTTTCACTATTGAAAAACAAAACGATGAAAAAATGCAATAATTATTTCAAAGCGTGTTCGTGACTGAAAAAAATGTATCCGTAACTTTTTATCGCTTCGTAATTGTTACCAAATAACAAACAGAAATTATAATAATTTTTAAATATTTAATATAAAAAAAAATAATGTCAGTCAATCACTTTTCTTTTAGTTTTGCAACAAATGTTACGTAAAACATTTTTTTATACAGTCATTCTGTTGTAACTGCAAAACTTTAACCCGGAATAGTTGGTCAATTTATAGATTAAACACTTAAAACGTTGAAGAAATGATTAATCATTTATTACAAGAAAAGATGAAGTTTTAAAATGGCGAAAGTATAGATAGAGAATATTAAACTACAATATATTAAGCTGTTAAATGATACAAGGACGGCGGAGCGTGAAGTTGGGTCTATTGTAGTATGCTCATAATTTATTTGTTTTGTTTTTTGTACATATGGAGAATCTTTGATTTTAATGCAGCCAAACAACTTTGATTTACCAAAGCAATAGCTATTAATATAACTAAATAACATGGTTTAACTACAGTCTTATATAGTTTATCAAATTTCCTCATATCATTTATGAGTTGTTATACTAAAATAAATACAGGATACTCTACAACAAGCTTGTCGAACATACGGCCCGCCAAAGATTTGCATTAGGCCCGGTTGGCGGATACTGAAAATTCATTATCTAAGGTCATATTTTATTTCAATAAAATAAGCTCTTTGAAATTAAAATGATCTAAAATTTGCACACTGGCCCTCGGTGTGGGTCATTAATTGAAATATGGCCCTTCATGAGAAAAGGTTGGACACCCCTGCTCTACAACTTATTTTTTATCTCTCGAAAAGTACTGAAAAGTTATATATTTTTTTTTTTTTACCTTAATCTGTATGTTATTACAACTGTAGGAAGCACAATGTGTAACAAATCCTGGCCCTAATCCTAAATTACTAACCATTCCAAACGAGCGTCCATCCTCCCCGACCTCATACTTAATACGCTGGTGAATGAGATTTGTAATTTGTATTGCTCTTATGAGAAAACGCTGCTAGTTAATTTTTGGATGGACGTTTATCAGTGAAATTAACTTTTATGGTAAGACTTGGTGATTTATAGTGAGCTATGGTTTAACACTCGTGCGGAATAAAAATGTAATCTGTACAATGTCCACGAAGTATTTACATATTGTTAATATATTGGGTTTTGCCCAAATCACATGGTAAATTACACATAAATTCTAATGAAACTGCATTGGATTTAAAGGGCAAAAATATTTTCCTTCCTCTGAATGGTCAACTTTTGGAAGAAATGAAACATGTTCCTGGTTGGACAATTCATAATGCTTTAACCCAAAATAGCCTGAATACACGTTAGTGAGAGATGAACGAGCCCGCCATTCAGTTACTATTCCGTAAGTATATATATTATACACTTTTCGTTGATTTGTGTTATCCTTCTAGCTGAGAAAAGGATTCGCTACACTGTATGTTAAATGAAACTATAATTCCATTCCACAGAAAATAAGATTTAAAAGGTCCTGTTGAACCTCGAGGATCACTTGAATTAAGATTTCTTAAAACTGAATCAAGTTCATTTAAAAAATAATCTTTGCATTTCTCGATTATCTAATTTGTTACATAATCTTCATTTAAATGTAACTCCAATATTTGAAGTTATTTAATAAATTTAAAGAATCCATTTACTATGAAACAAGAATCATATTGATTCGTTATCAGAGAAACAAACTTTGAATTTTGTTTTAAACTTTGAATCTGAATTTTTTTTATACTCGTATTATTCTTTAATTTTAAGTCAGCCAATTCATCGTAAGTTTTAGTGATTATAACAACTGGAGTAAATCCACCGAAGGAAACAGCAACACACATGAACAGCGTCAACAGTAATATTGCAATTCAAAAATCATAATTTACATCCAATATTTAACCTTGAAATTGTATTAGATCAGTGGTTCTTAAACTTTTTTGCCTCGTGCCCCCCCCTACTACGAGTTGACTTCTGACCCATCGTCCCCTTGATGTTCAAGTGCATCTACTAATATGATTAATGGGATGGATGGTACTGGCTCTTTTCGCTAACAATACCGGCGATTGTTCACTGACCCCCCCCCCCCCCCCGCACCCCCGAGTTTAAGAATCACTGTATTAGATAATTCGGTTGTATAAACGCGAAAGAGAAGTGGAGAAAGAATTCGCCCTTGTCTTTCACCTTTCTTATTTTTCCATTTTGTACAGAAATTATATGCATATTTATCAGGTATACTTTTATTCTGGTATAAACATTAATTAATCATATATAATATTCGCGTAATTATCATCTTATTAAAACTTTAGTAAATTAGTATGGCATAAATTATCAAAAGTTTTAAATTAAGTTCAAGAAGCATGATGTGTTAGTGAACGGGTGACTCATTATTTTTGTATGATGCAGTAGTATGGGAGCATTTCGTGCGAGGAGAGTGGGGGTGGGGGTGGGGAGAGGAGTGTCAAGTGGGGAAGTGCCAAAAGGAGTTTCTGCCAGAATCTTTTTTCTAATTCACACAGGGTTGTTGACCAAAAGGTACGAAAGAGAGTATCTTTAACTTCACTCGTACAGAATTGGCAGTTCCTTATAGTCAGGGCTCGAATTGAGAGGGAATGAGTGGGGATGGCATTCCCTTTGTTAACTCAAATTCAAATAACCATCCGTCTTGTTATCTAAATGAAATACGCTTTAACAACAACCTAATTCTGACTAAAGCACAGAAAGTAAAATACAGTAAAATATTTCCACATTACGTGTTTTGGTTTATTGAAAGACTAATATATTTATAAGTTTTTACGTGATTTAACTGGTTTAAAATAAATATTCTATGGTCATATAATGTGTTGTGATTAAGGGAAGGGAACAGGGGAGGGGGTTGATTGTGATTAAAATGGATTTTATCATGGTACTTCAAAATATAAGTTCCAAGTCAGGTGTCATAATTTACTTTCATGAAAAAATATGGAAATCACTAGAAAAAACGTTTCACTAAACTGATGATTTCGCTGCATATCTTTCCCTGAAAAGTCAGAATGTAGAATTATGCAGTTACATTTTTTTAAATTTTCACGGGGACCATGCTCCAGGATCACCCTACCCTACCACTGCTTATAGCCATATTTGTTTTAGCACAAAACCTTTGGTATTGTTTTCTAATGTGTGAATTGTTACTTATAGGAGCTGGAGATAATCTGAACCAGATACTTAAATTCTTGTACATCCTTTATTGGTTCCCCTCTCAATTTGAAACTAATATCACTTGACAAATTAGAGCTTTTAGGATTAAAGTGCATAACTTTAGTCTTGGTAACATTAAAAAGAATATCATGGTCTGAAAATATAATTCACACATTTTTAGACGACAATACAGACCTTTAACAGAAGGATTTATTAACACTATATCATTGGTAGAGACTAAGTTATTTATCATCATATTATTTAGCCTATACAATCTCCAATTGTTACCTCATTAAGTGAAACAATTAAACCATCAATATACACTTTAAATAGCAGAGGAGAGAGCAAGGAGCCTTGCCTCAATCTGCAGGAAAAATCAAAACACTTAAACAAGTATATTACCTACCTAACTGTAAAAGAGTGGCAGATATATCAAAATTTCAATATGTTTAATATGTACAAAGGATCTTTCCGATTTAAATCGATGCTGGGAACTTGAAATAAGATTAAAATTATCCAATTGCTCCTGAATTAGTACTAGCCGTTCTTTATAATTCTTTGTAGTATCCTCCATATCAATGATGTTAGACTAACAGCCCAATAACTTCTTACCTCATTTTTGCTTCCCTTTTTGTAAATGGTACTACACTTGCTTTTTCCATTCATCAGATACCTCTGTATAACTAATAGACCTAGCAAACAAAATAGTTAATTCTTCAGCTAAGCGCTCCTTCCCTTTCCTCAGATTCCTGCTTGAATGTTATCAGAATTAGTAGTTTTTGGTTTCACTATGCTAATTACAGGCCTACACTACATTTGATTAACATGTAGCCACTTGGGGGCCTATCAGGGTTATTGAAGTCAGATAAATAGTCTAAAGCTATAATTTGTGATTGAATTTTGCAAAATATCATTTCAAGTTGGCTAGTTATCATTAAACAATTTATAAAACTACTGAAATGTAGTTACACTTAAGTCTTGGCTAAAATATGTATTATTTCCAGAATTTACAATCTTTCTCTTTCACTCATGAAAGCATCTAAATTTTTCTTAAAATTACCTAAAGAGCTACTATTTACCAAATCATGGAGAGAGGTAGATTCCAAAAATTTTCTGCTCTATTACAAAAAGTATTTTTGTAGATCCAATCTATACGTCTGTTTTCTAATTTTCTTATGCCTTCAAGTTCTTGCATCAGACTCTAATAAGAAAAGTTAATCAAAATTGTTCAAACCTGAAAACATTTCGAACCTCTGTACCATATCTCCCTTCAAACAATGTCTCTCAAAACTAAACATGCCCAGCTCATTTAATCTTTAACTGTATTCTCATCATCTTAATCTAGCTGCACTACCCTGCACATCTTCAGACACTTCTATATCCTGCCTATGAATGAATTCTAAGTGAGGCCTAACAAACGAATTATATAATCTACAGGTGAGGAAATTTTTAATGTTTCTAGGTTTCTATTTTCAGAACCTATCTAATAATAATGCATGGGTGATTCTTTTAGAAGTAACAACTTTTTGTAATATTTTCTGGAGTATTGATTTGAGTTAACCTAAAACTGTAACACATTATGAATATGCTGAAGAGAACCATTCCATGGACTGATCAAGGATTTACTGAATGATGGACTGTTTCGTCTATAACTGAAAAGTACTTTTTAAGAGCCTTTACACAGTTTTTCCATGTTTCCTGTACAGTGTTAATGTTCTGAGATAAAAACTTTCCACTATCTTCTTCTCATGTTGCTTCATGTGTGATTTCTTTATAGAATTACTTTTTAGTTAATATATTTTATCTGAGGAAAACTAATCAGTTTGCTATAAATTTACAACTGTAGCATGATAAGCTGCGGAAAAGATCTAAATATTCTGAAAGGTATGATATTTTCCTAGAATTAAGTTCTGAAAGTATTATAGCTGGTAATTAGGCCTATACGGGTGTCCCACAAAAAAGTTAACCGTACTTTGAATTAATATAACTCAAAAACTATTAGAGATTTTTGGGTCCTGCAAAAATGTTTTATTTAACAACTATTTATCTGTCGATTCTGGAAATTTCATTAAATTTCCTTTTACGAAGTTGATACATTAATGGTTTTAGTGGAGGCTATCAAAAATATGTTTGCGCAAGGAAGTAAAATAATGAAACTTCGAAGTTTAAAATTAACAAATTTATTTAAATCCATTAATAACAAAAACACCTCTTCATATGGGTAATACAAATTTATTTTTTAATTTTCTAAGCACCGTTTCCTTCCACATGTCCTCCATTTCTTTCCAAGCACAGTTGCGCCTTTGATCGCACAACTTTTTTGATCAACTGGTCATTTTCCTTAAGTAAATTGACTTCACGTGTGATACTATCTCTTAACTGGTTTGTTTTCCGGTGGAATAGAATACACTTTACTCTTTAGATATCCCCATAAGAAATAATCGCACGGTTAAATCAGGGGATCTTGGGGGCCATTCAATTGCATGATTTAGCGCGACAATGCGGTTGCCAAAATTTTCTCTCAGTTTTGTTCTTACAGCAAGCTGTCTATGAGCTGGTGCGCCGTCCTGAATCCACCAAAGTCTATTGAATTGATTGCCGTAAATCTGGAGGAGTTCTGGGATGATCCGTTCGTTGATCATGTTCAGGTAGGCAGCACCATTCAAGTTATTGTCGTAAAACAATGGGCCGACAAGATAGCCATTCCCGCATATTCTGATCCACAGAGACACTTTCTGCTGACAAATACGTGTGTCAAAGTTGAATGCTGGGGGGTTGTTCAGCGGCGCATATTGTCGAATATTATGGCTATTTACCTTTCCATTCATGAAAAAGGCTGCCTCGTCACCAATCACAATGTTTTCCAAGAAACGAGCAGGTTTATGGAGAAGCCATTCGACAAATTGTCTACGACGAGGAAAATCAGTTTCAAGAAGCTGGTGTCTTACATGCATCTTATAGGGATGCCATTTTAAGTCATGTTTAACAATGCGGTTAAATGTTGACTTTGACAATTGTAACCCATTCTTTCTGACTGATACATTTGGATTTTGAAGAAGTGTCATCTGAACATTTTCGATATTTTCTGTTGTTCTTATGGTTTTCCTACGACCCGAACGACCTTTATTTAGATTTAAGCATGTTCCTTCATGTTGGTATTTCCGAACATTTTTCCAAATAGCGGGCTTGCTTGGTGGGTGCCTACCTGGAAAACGTTGTTCAAATAAATCTTGTACTTGTTTAATACTGCCAGTCTTAATAAAGTTTGTGATTACAAATACGCGTTGCTCTTTTGTTAACTGCATGATAAAAAGGGTTCTTTTGAAGTAAACTTTTACATAGAAACGCTTTGATTTGCTTAATAAGCAATAATGACGAGACCATACCACAGCGTGTCCGAAAAACCACTGTGCAATGGCCTAGGCTTCGCTTGAAGAATCGCACAGTGACCTAGGCTACCTAGGCTCCCTACGCTTCGCTTGAAAGTGCACGGTGACCTAGGCTTCCTAGGCTTCGCTTCATTATTTTACTTCCTTGCGCAAACATATTTTTGATAGCCTCCACTAAAACCATTAATGTATCAACTTCGTAAAAGGAAATTTAATGAAATTTCCAAAATCGACAGATAAATAGTTGTTAAATAAAACATTTTTGCAGGACCCAAAAATCTCTAATAGTTTTTGAGTTATATTAATTCAAAGTACGGTTAACTTTTTTGTGGGACACCCGGGTATATCAAAAGCTCAAGATCCAGATTTCCAGAGTATGGTCCACCTATTGGTGACCCTCTGCCCAAGAGGCATCCTCTAATATTTTCAATTCTCATTTACTAATATAGTGTTATAGCACGTTAAGATATGCCAGATATAAGGTATTTTCTAAATGTAACTTTTTGATAAAAACCATTGGAAATTTAAATTTCACAAAAAAGGACAGAATTTGACTCTTCTGAAATGGCAAAGCTTTACTAAAACGATGGTGTTATCATCTCATACCTGGGAACATTTTGTTTCAGTCTATTTGATTATAAATTCTATAATTAACCTAGAACAGCCTAGTTTATGAAACCTAAATGGGAGTCTCTCAAGGTTAGGAAGCATTGATTCTTTAATATTAATGGTGAATAAGGGAGGAAGCAAAACAAAGATGGATAAGTGATAGCTATGATTAGATGATATAATAACCCATGACCTGGTTCCATCGAAAAGCTCAGAGTTCACTACATTACATGAATTATCATTACAGAGGACGTTAAGTAGCTTATCCCAAAACATTATTATTATTATTATTATTGTCAGCAGGATCAACAACCAGATAAATCCCTCATAAAATCAGTGCCCATTACAGTTTTATGAACAACATGAAGACATCTTGCCCTATTGGGATTAAACGATAAGAGCCTATGACTGCATTATGCTATAAAAAAGTTTACAAAATCAGACTCTAACAAGAAAAAGTTAGGTCCTACATCTAAATTGTCTAAATCTGAAAAAATGTTGAATATCTATATCATATCACCCCTCAGACAATGTCTCTCAGAACTAAACATGCCTCGTTCCTTTAATCTTTCACTGTATTCCAATCTTCTTAAACCAGAGACAAGCATGGTTGCACTACCCCGTCCACCTTAAAGCGTATCTATAACGTGACTGACAAGACCAGGCTTGAAGGCAGTATTCTAAGTGAGACCTAGCAAAAGGACTATAATAAGCTACAGATGACTTCCTTACTCTTGTAACTAACAATTTTCTTAACAATATCTAGCATTTTATTTGCCTTATTTCTCACCTCTAAGCACTACTCAGAAAATTTTAGATGACTGCTAACTATAATGACAATATCTTTTTCCTGGCTAAAATATTCTAACCTTTTCCTTACATCTCATAACTAGTACTGGTTTTGGCACTCCCCTTGGCACTCCCCCACTTGACCCTCCTCCACTTGGCACTCCCCCACTTGACCCTCCTCCACTTGGCACTCCCCCACTTGACCCTCCTCCACTTGGCACTCCCCCTCCCCTATCCCCACCCCGCACCAAATGCACCCATACTACTGATGCAACACATTTCTATACCTTAAGTGCAGTAAGCCTCAAGACGAAGGATGAGGGATCAGACCTATATAAACATTTCATAAACGGTATAGTCTGTCGACGCATTAATCTAACCTAACGTAACGTACCCTAATGTAGCTAAACTTAGGCAGATCTAATCTAATCTAATCCGCATGTCACTTATTGATGTAATATCCTGTCGACCAATTATTGTTCAGCAGCGGGATCAGTTTTAGCCTTTACAGTAACTCTAAAGCTTTTTCAAAGCGGAATTTAACCTCCGTTTTAGCGACACTTGGGCTATATTGATTACAGAAGGGTTCATACAGCTTAATGGGTAACAAACTAGAGAAAATCAATTATTAATAAGGTTATCATGCTCATAGGAGCGCGCATTTTAAGTTATCAGTAGGGATATCATTTGAACCAAATAAAGAGATCATGAGATTTAATTTGCCTCTATAATATCATTAATCCTAGACAATATGGGTAGGATACCAGGTACTCCAACACTACTTGTTTTGAATGGTAATAAAATTGGACCTATACTGTCTGGGGTTAATACTGAAACGATTCAAACTCATTATCACTTTAATGACTATGATAAAATGAACAATAAAGAGCTTTGAACATTGCCGAAAATAAGTATTATTGGTCTTCATCTACAGCATTTGTTATTTGTTTGAATAATGCTTCAGTATTTTTATTATTAATTTTGGTAATTTTTAATTTCTTAAATTTTCATAATTTCTTTTACAAGAATTTATTACTCGATTAAAATCTTTCGGTTTTGTTTTATATTATTTACCCTTAATCTCTACATACCCCGGGTGGGGTTTAAAAGTTAATAACATCCCCTTCCCTCATTAACTTACCATTATCTTTCCAAATTTCAAAATTAATTCTAGCTTCAAGATTCCATCCAACC
>JAJOZX010000553.1:147500-272500 GCA_023014485.1 Bathynomus jamesi | reverse complement strand
AAGAGGGAAAAAGAGGAGCGTATGTTGTAATCCTAGATATTGAAGACTTTACGGGGAAGCCCTAACTTTTGTTCATTAATTATTATTAAAGGTATAAATGTATTGCATATTCCTCGTCTCCTACCGGCGTTTTCCACATTTTTCATTGTGATCTTGTCGTGATTAGTTGTTGCAATTAGAGATATGAACGTCTGGTGGAATGCTCTGTACATCATTCGAAAAAGATAAAACATCAAACTTTACAATAAGGCCTAAACTTCAAGAATTCATGAATTTTTCAATGTAAACTTATAGAGGGTTGATATACATATTATATATATATATATATATATATATATATATATATATATATATATATATATATATATGAGGGGCGGTCAAACATTTTTGCAGACAATGTATAAAACAATATGGAAGGATTTTGTTTTTTCATGAATTATGAAAATGTACCTTTGAATAATAGTTAGGGTTAGTTTCAATAACATAATATTTCTGTTTCAGATTGAAAGCTTGAAGTTTGACATTCGAAGAAATTATGGATTTTCACAAAACTGAGCATTGGAGTGTCATAAAGTTCTTATCCAAAGAAGGTGTCAACACGAAGGAAATCCAGCAACGTATACTGACCATGTACAGTAGGGTGGCTGTATGAACATAATCTTCAAAAAGTTAAGTTCCCTACCCATAATATTGTTTCTACTCCCTAGAACACTCAGAATACCAATTCGTATACAAATCGGAAATGTTTTAGAGCGGTGCCGCAAGAGTCCAGAAGATTTTAGCTTACAGTCTTTTTGAGTTCAGCTCCAGCTCCCCCTCGCCCATAAGGGTGAGTAGTATCCTCTCAATGGAATGGGTTTCGTTGGTGCTAACAACTCATTGTCGCCTGGTTGAATTTTGGAAACCTTCAACTAATGTTTTCTTTCTTGCATTTGGGAATGTTTTACGATGTTCCTCAACAACCTGAAGCAAAAACTGTCTTTCCTCATTTCTTGTTACAGAGGCGTTAAAGTCCTTTATCAATGCTACTCCCCTTTCTGCTATATCATTGACAACCTTCATGCTTTTAAGAATCTTGGAAGCGTTTTGATGATCTGGAATCTGTTCCCATTGAGCTGGATCTACAGACGTTAGAAAGTCCTCTTCCAACCCTAAAATGGAGAACAGTTGTCGAGAGTTTGCTGTGACAAATGATGACAGAGCTTTTCCTTCGGCAATCGTTGGACAAATTCTATTTGGAGGGCATTTATCTCCTTCATTTTTTAGAGCCGCGACCATCACTCTCTTCATTTCTAAAGGTACACGATCATCAAAGAAAGAGAGACCAATCAGACATTCACTTAAATATCACAAATGATTACCGAGTGCCTTGCCCGCAGATTTGGAGACAACAATGTCTGGGTAAGTTTTTAATTGCTGAAGGAGCTTAAGGAGCTAAAGTTGCTTGGGGACATTGGAAGTTTGGAATCATGCTTTTGCATAAATCTTTGTGGTGAATAAAGTGAATCTTCTTAAAGATGATATTTCTCTTGATGTTAGACGAACCTGTGAACGGAGGAGATAAATCTTTATAAAATAAATCACGTTTGCTAGCCAACGTGCACGATGTAGAGCACTTGCAGGCACGTGCAGAGGGCGGGGCTAAAGGGGCTTGAGCCCTCCCATTTGACTCTTCATGCCTCAGAAGTGCCCTTTTTTCCATAAATGTATAAATGCTGTGAAGAGCCTTATTTTTTTGAGGGGGGATGAGATGGTGCCCTTTTTGGTAACTTTCAGCTCCCCCACCCCATCCGAAGTGTCCTATGCACGGGCCTGAGCACCTGGTTGCATCAGTCTTCTTTCTCGTGGGGGTACTTCTCTCAGAAACAACAATGTTAATTCTAAGGTTTCTCGGTAATCATCTCTTGGTTGACGTTCTTCCAGGTTAGTTTTACAGAATTCAATCATTTCCTTCCATTCAGATATGTCTAAGGTCACTTCTTTATCACCAATCACTGGTTCAAGCTTACTCTTATCAATGTTACTCCATTCTAGCTGTAATCGCTTAAATAAAGCAATATCAGGTCCTGATGAGGGATCAAAAAGGACGCCAAATACATTTCCAACTATAATCTCATGGATATGATGACGACAGGCTAGGTGCAGAAGATTTTTGTCCAGCATTTGTTCAATTAGGATGCAGACATCTCCTCTCTTTCCTGTATTACTTGCCGTGGCATCAAATGACATAGCTTTGATCTGGTTAGTTAAATTCCATTCTTGTACAGTTTCAACAACAGCTTTTGCAATTGTTTTTGCACTTTCGGGGGTAAGTTTAGGGACTGCAAGAAGCTTGCAGATATCTTTACCAGTCACTACCACAGGCAAAAGACTGACAGACTTTTTTCCTGTGATATCAGGTAGCATTTTCCCATCCCAGTGAACTACTAGGGGGATTTCTGGAGCAAAGTGTTCAATGACATTAGCTGAAATTTCTTTTCTAATTTTCATCCTTTTAGTGCGAATAGAATCTTTATTGATCGATAGTGACTCTATCAGTTATTACAATTATACTCTTCATACTTTTTTTTTTTGTTCTTTTCTCATCCTCTCTCTACTTGCATGTCTGTAGTTTGCATGGTATGCAGGGCCGCCGAGAGGGCGGGGAAACCGGGATAAGGGGCCCGGAAAGAGGGGGAAGATAAAATCTAAAAATATTAATAAAGCAATTGATTAAACAACAGAGAGGAAATATAATTAATAAACATAGATTTTATAGAGATTATCATAGTCAAACTGAAACAGATAAAATATTATCTGCGGTCCACCAATGCCAAAGATCGACTGACAGATCTGGGAACCATTGTAATTGAAAGCGAAGTTAGCCCGTACTTTATATTTCATCAGAATCATTTACCACTTTCCTAGAGAGAAGGCAAAGAAAGTACACTTCTGATTATGAAAATCTTGCAGTAAACAATTGTCTTGCCTGCGTGGGCTGGTACTGCATTTGTAAATTGTATGGTGATAGAATTAATATAATTGATTCGGAAAATAAAATGGTCATTTTCCTCTGAGTTGTTTATTCATACTGTATGTTTTGAATAGTGACTTGGACATATAATCAGTTTGCTTGTTATGTACACAAAAAACATTCATAATAAAATACTGAGTAAACAGGGGGGCACATATATAAGTCCTTCCCCGGGGCCCGGGGCAGCTCTCGGCGGCCATGATGGTATGACAGTGTTTCTTTGAGTTAAGACTGTGTTTGCATGGTTTGTAAGGTTCTTATTTTACTTCTTTTCATCTTTCACCCCTTTCCTATTCTCTTCGACTATTTTTCCGACTTGTCGGCAGTGGCCGACGGATGATGATGGTGAGTCTTTCTCTCTCTTTTTCTGAATGAATGATAGGTTTTGCTACTTACTTAACCCCTTATTCTCTTCTTTTAACCCCCTACTCTCCTTCTTTCTCTCGGGCTAACCTTAGAGTGGATCTTAGGGTCTTTGTTAGCCTTAGCTTCTGTAGATCTGTAGATGATATCCTAAACTTTTTGCCGTAGCAGCAACGATATGAGCTGCTGCTCGGTTGCTGGTCTTTGTACGGTCTAGAGCTTGCGCTAATTCGGGAGTCATTATGTTTTGAGGTCTTGTTTTCTTCAATTGTGATTGGGTGTCACCCTGAGAAAAACTTAAATTTTTGAGATGTACTATTTTCCGAATGGATCGACTCGTTATCACTACTGGTACTTGACTCTATTGTTGCAACTTTGCTTAGTTGTTGTATTTCTTTTTAATGTTTTCTCTTGCGGCTAATAAAAGTTTGAGCAACCGCTTAATAAGATCATGTTCATTTGCAGTTGGAATACTGGCTTTCTTTCAGAAACCCATAACACTGATCAAAGTGTTCTTAGCACTATCTTTCAAAGGGAGCTTCATCTCTGAATGATGGTAAAAAAAATGTGACAAAACTTGCTGCTGAGAAGGGAGTTTATCGCCCAATATTTTTGGTAAAGTTGGACCAACAAGCCATATATCTGTTTTAGAAAGAATACTATAACTATTACTAGCGATGATTGCAAAAAAATTTAAAATTTTTGGGCGTGAAACTCCTAACCGTGAAATAAATGGAGCACGAATTACTACCACATACGCACTTCCTCAGCATGTAGTTAACTGAGGATTTGAGTTGCAGTTTGCTCCTTGCCAGCTTTTCAGATGCCAAAAGTCACAAGAAGTAGTTACATATATTGATATTATATCATAAATACAACTATATATCTGAAAACACATGAATATTTCATATAAACATTTCAATAATAATTTCTGCAAATTTTGCAAAGAAATAAATGAGATATTTTACTATTGATTAAAAGTACATTACTCTACATTTTTATACTGCCGTGCGCAACCCCTAAATATGATTTAAATATGATTTGATTGCTTTAAAAAAAATGGCATGCAAAGTTTTCTCATGATAAAGAACAAAATATTCGACCTTCCGAACTCTAAAGTTAAAAAAAAAATTTTTGTCCCTATATTCTGATAGCCACCCTAATGTACAATGATGATGTCCTTTCATATACCATAGTAACAAGATGGGCCAAAGAGTTCAAGCACGGACGTGAAAGAGTCTTGAGGATGAATCTGGGTTAGGATGGCCTCCAGATGCCACTGGCGAGGGAACTGTGGCCCAGATCAAGAACTTCATTATGGCAGATCGGCGCATGAAGGTCGATGAGATAAGCAGTAAAATTGGAATTTCACATGGAAGTGTTGTGCCATCATCCATGAGCATTTGGGTATGCCTAAGGTTTCGACAAGATAGGTTCCCAAAACTTCAGCGCTCAGATTCGTCATCGGAGGTGGCCTCAAATTGAATCAGAGATTCTTGAACTGCATGAAGCCGATCCAGCCAACATTCTCACCTCATCTCATTACTGGGGATGAGACATGAATCCATCACTGAGACTCCGAGTCCAAGTTTGAGTCCATGCAATGAAAACATAGCAATTCTCCGACCCCCAAGAAGTTCCGAACGCAACCCTCGGCCGGCAAGAACATGGTCCCGATGTCAAAGGGATTCTGCTGAGCTTCTATTTTCTGGGATGCCAAAGGGATTCTGCTGAGCTTCTATTTTCTGGGATGCCAAAGGGATTCTGCTGATTGACTATATGCCGCCTAAAACGACGATCACAGGTAACTATTATGATCGTCTTATTCGAAAATTGCGCAATGCCATCAAGGACAAACGGCGGGGAATGTTTAGTAAAGGTGTGCTCCTGCTCAATGACAATGCGCCAGTCCACAAGGCCCGTGTTGCACAAGCCGCAATTGGCGACTGTGGTTTCGAGCAATTCAACCACCCTCCTCGCTGCCCACACCTGTCCCTAAGTGAGTATTATCTATTTTGAAACTTGAAGTCCCAGCTGCGTGGTCACCGCTATGAGGGTGATGAGGAGCTCACAGAGGTAACTGAAACCAGGTACGACCAGCAATCGGAAAACTCTTATAAGATTGGCATCACGAACTTGAAGGACAAATGGAGCAAGTGCATTAAAGTCAGTTGGCAGAGTCCTTTGTACGCCATATTAGATTATACCTTCTGACCATCCCTCGTATATATATATATATTATATATATATATATATATATATATATATATAATATATATATACTGCAATCCCACAAGGAAAAAGAAAAACGATTCCAAGGCTCTTCGTGTATTCAGTACAGGTACACCTCGTCAGGGAATGACGTCATTTCCTGACGAGGTGTAGCTCTGAATAAACGAAAGGCCTTGGAATCGTTTTTCTTTTTCCTTGTGGTTTGCATCAGTCATTCATTTCACGTGTTTAATTGTGAAATTCATCCCATATATATATGTGTGTGGGATGAATTTCATAATTAAACACCTCGTCAGGGATTCCCTGACGAGGTGTACTTCTGAATACACGAAAGGCCTTGGAATCATTTTCTTTTTCCTTGTGGGTTTACATTATATATATATATATATATATATATATACACGGTGAACCAAAAGTAGGTGGACAGTAGGTTGAATACGGTTTGTGTTATATTATATTATAACTATGGTGTTCATTATAACTATGGTGTTTGTGTTTTATTATATTAAATATTATAACTAAATTTATTTAAATTTTATTTTGTATTATAGTATACAAAAAAATTAAATATGTATTCTCAAAATAAACGTTATCATTCACTGTCCACCTACATTTGGTTCACCCTATATATATATAAATAAACTTGTGGAAGTGAATATTATTTAACACGCAACCAAATAATTACCTGGGTTATCTTTTTTATTTCTTTCCAGTTATATAATTATGAACGTAACGAAACAAAAGTTTCAAATAGCATCAAATAACTTAAAGATTATGAAATTAAAACGAAGGTAATTTGTTAATAACATACAATGACATAAAATAACGGACAATAACGTACACCATGTTTTCCTTGAGGAAATTTGGTTAATAAATATCCTTTGAAATTTAGTCTGCGTTTCACGGATGCAATTTTTTAATACAAAAATATGCTAATATACACTAAAATATTTTTAGGATTATTGTTACGTTTAATCACTATAATTAAAACTATATATATATATATATATATATATATATATATATATATATATAATATTAATGTATTGTACTACGGTACTCACCATGTGAGGTAAAAGCGCTATGACAATTCTGTTTCCTATTCGCCAGTCTACGTCCCCTTCTGAGAGCGTTGGGGGACACTGTGTCCCCTCTTTAGTTCCGTCCCAAAGAATGGGGAACCCATTTTGGCTTTTGCCCTCGTATTTAGTGGGATGATGTAGGTCGTCATCGTAGGGCATTTGTACGGTCTCTTCGTTATTGATGGCATCGTCTATAGCGTCGTTATCGACATTAATTTTATCTTCTTCCATCGAGGGATCTTTTCTTAAGCTTGAAAATGGCGACGGGAAATCCCCGAAACGTTTTGGAGAAACATTTTGACTTTCTTCCTCAAAGGTTTTCTGCGGGTTTAACGTTTGAGATGGTAGAAACATTTGCGGGTTTTCTAGTTGTTGTTGTTGTTGTTGTTGCTGTTGTTGAGCATTTTTATCGGTGGAACCGTTCAACATTCGGTTGAATTCGTTCATGATCGTCTGAGTGATTTTCAAGTCTTTGTTGTCGCCATTCTCGTGCGAGGATTGCGTCGTACTTCTAAACCTTAATTCCTCCGATGACGATTCATCGTCGATCGTCGGTTGGAACGCAAAAATAGAAGGTGTAAAAGTCGAAACGAACGACGATTTTGAATCGACATTTTTCCCCGTCGTCGTTCCTCCTACTATTCTTCCTGCTCCTCCTGCTCCTCCCGCTGCTCCACCTCCCGCTGTTGTCGCCGCTTCCCCGACAGAACAACGACACAACGAAATCAAACAAATGGAAACGAAAGTTAACAAGAAACTCGTCACCGACGACTCTCTCCGAACGTTGAACTTCATCGTCGTTAATTTATTAAATGGAATTCTCTATCGTAAGAAAAGTTTGTCGAGTTTAAATAATTTATCACCAGTCGTGTTTCAATGGAAGAAAAGCTTCGTGTACCTTTATCCAGTCCAAACTCAAAAGCCAGTTTATCCTTTTTCGCTCTTTTTCTCTCTTCCCTCTCTCTTTTTCTGTCTTATTTACTTTCTATTATCTCTCTCTCCTCTCTCTCTCTCTCTCTCTCTCTTATCCTTCTTCGCTCTTTTTCTCTCGTTTTTCTTTTTCTTAAATTTCACAATAAGGTAAACAAAGGAAAATTATTATTTCTCCTTTTATTTCAATCTCTCTTTCTTTCTCTCCCTATCTTTCTCTCTCTTTATCACTCCTTTGTTTTTCTTCACATTATAATAATGTCTTAATTTTCTTCTCTATCTTTACTCCGTCTTTTTAGCTCCTTTTACTTTTTTTTTTTTATCACTCTTTCACGAGGTTAAAAATTTCAACCTTTTTTCCTTTTTTTTTCCCTATTTTTGCAAAGTTACATTTTATCGTTGGGGCGTTTTTGGGAAAGAAAGGTTTGATTGCAGAGTCAGCAAATCACAAAATTACACTCTGCAAAAGAAAAAAGAAAATAGTTTATTTATTTATTTATATATATATATATATATATATATATATATATATATATATATATATTATTAAAGATATAAATGAAAAGTTTATTTATAATCAGCCATTGCGAAATAACATTAAAATTCAATTTATATACATAGACAAGGTGTTCCAAAAATTCCAACCTATTTTTTCATAAGGAGTGAACAAGAAATGTATTGGGACTTTTGGGACACCTTGTATACCTCAATATATACTGTATATATATATATATAAAACATGAAAATCTAATTAAAAGAACTGCATAATTCCCTTTTTCTCTTTATGGAACTCTTAAAACTATAAATAAAAATAAAAGACATTAAAACTATATTTATTTTCCGTTCAAATAAATTTGCGAACTTTTGGTTCCGAATAATATAAATTCTGGTGAGATTCGACTTACTCCGGACACTCTTGCTAACATTTTAAAACGCACTTTTTCAGCTGTTTTTATAGTTCACATTACAGTTTTTTGAGATATTGGAAAACTATATACACACACACACACACACACACATACTACATATATATATATATATATATATATATATATATATATATATATATATATATATATTGTTGTGCGCAACTCTTTTACTTAGGTGTGCGCACCGTTCTTTCTTTTGCAACTTCTGACACCATTTATGTTGTGCCCAACTCGTTTATTTATTTATGGTGCTGGACACCCTTTTAATTATGTTAATTCACTTCACTGACACCCTTTAGGTTGGGCGCTACCCTTTAATTCTATTTCAAATTATTTCTTATTTTCGTTCAGGATGACTCGACCTATCCAGAAGGATGGCCCGTTAAATTGATAGGCGTAAGTTCCCTTCGGCTTACTGAAAGCCTACTTTGAATTCAATCTTTGAATGATAATTTACCCTCAGCTTACAAGAGAGGCCTATTGCAAGGTATTTAAAACAACACACGCTCTCTTATAAAGTTTATTAAATGTCACTCGAAACAGTACATGAATTTAGGAAATTTATTCTGAAGTAAATTTACCAATTTTTCATACAATACAATCCAATTATAAATTCACAGACAAAGTTTACAGTGATCTGAATTTAAATCAATTAAATTTACTAATTTTCTGTACAATGCAATCCACTTATGAATCCAAAGGGTGGGAGAAAAGTCGTTAAGGATTTTATACCTCAAATAATTTGTTAATAATAAATAAATTCCAATGATATCACTGCAGTATAGCGATACTTTTCAAAGCAACTATACAAGGACAGGAATGACCCTAGGCTAGAACAGGAAGGCCCTAGCCCCAGTCAGCGCCATGCCAGCAAAGGATGGAATACAGCAATGGAGAAAAAGTGCATCTTGTATCGTGGGCTATTTCTTATAATAATTGTGAAGAAACTTTGCGTTTATTTCAAGAAAAATATAATAAACCATCACTCTTCGATACTGGAAGTTCAAACTTTTGGAAACAGGGAACCTGGTAAAAGATCGTTCAAGAAGCGGGAGGCCAGTAACGGCGACACGAGACAACAACAAAGAAAATGTCTCGCCAGTTTTCAAGTCGATCCAAGAACTTCAACGAGTAAAGTCGGAGAGGACTTAGGTGTTTCTAGATTTTCAGTAGCAAAAATATTGAAATCGCAGAGGTACCATGATTACAAACCCATTTACTCTCAGCTCATATACGACGATGATTCTGATAGACGGCTGCAGTTTGCTGAAACAATGAGACAAAAATTTAACAGTGATCCAGATTTCCTTCGAAAGATCAAATTTTCAGATCAATGTGTCTTCAGTTTAATGAGTAAAGGAAACAAACACAACGTTCACTACTGGACGAAAAAAAAATCCCAAAATACGATTAGGTAAACCCGTTAAAAAGGCTACACTAACAGTTTGGGCGTGCATTGGTTATTCAGGACTGGTTTTCTTTGACATATCGAGAGATACTGATGGATGTAAAACGCTATTGCCGGGTATTGAGAGACAAAGTTTTACCGCAGTTTACTAATGGCATTGGCAGGAATTGGCTTTATCAACATGATGGAGCGTCGCCACGTTACTCTACAGCTCCCCGTGAGATTCTGGATACGAACCTTGAAGGAAGATGGATTGGGCGGCGAGGTCCCATCGAGTGGCCAGCCAGATTACCTGATTTAACCCCCCCAATTTAGGGCGGGTCATACTATGCATTTTTTTTTAAATCAATGGAGAGGGGTGTTCAAATGACATATTTTGGTGTATAGAACACAATTCTGAAGAAAATATTTAATTCTGATAACCCTAACCTACATCATTTTGCAGTTGATTATTATTAAATTGTTGATTATTTTACTATTGTAGTTACCCCAGAATATGTCTTCTCACGTTTTCTATCATGGCTGCTCACGTTATCTCTCATAGAGCATTGTTCTAACTAATTCATATAAACACATATAATGTAATTCATATAATAATAATAATATTTAAATACTCAAATAAAAAGGTGTGCCATTCCACTTAATTGTAATTATCATACAGTTTGGTATATGAAATATTTTGACGGTTTTCTGGCGCGCATAAGGCCATTTTCTGAGCCACCTTTCTCAGAGGCTAGAATGTAACGTTTCAGAACATTCTAAAACGTTTTGTGAAATATTTGAAGTGACTCATGATTTATGAAGCTATTTTACCACCTCGGCTTGCAGTGAGGGGATAGATTTAGTGATTATCTACTGATATTTTTTTGTTACTGTTCACATGTGAGTATTATTCTGTTATATTTTAGAAAAAGCTATTTCTACGCATATTATAGTGATACATTGAGCAAAATTTAATTAACAACTTTGATTTGAGCTAAAATTAGGTGGTTCATTTTTAGTACAACTGAGCAGTATGAGGCCTATTTCAATGTTCTAAAGAATATTTTTAGGATGTGTTTCTTTAGTTTTTTTAGAGTACATGAACAAATTATTTGCATTACAGACAACAGATAAATTAGCATTTTATAACATTTTGAAACCAAAAAAGCATAATGTGTTTAGCATTTGCAGATAAATTTGTTCTTGCCCATTTCAGCTCTTTTTTTAACCAAGAATTTTGCGCTGAAAAGAGTTAATACCTGTCTGTAGTGGATACTTAACTGTTGTATTATTGTTTTTATTTCAGTGTGAACTCATTAAGAAAATGGCTCAAGTCAGAACAAGGACGAAATCAAGTTCTCATCTGAGTAATCTTGTTGGCACTGGCCAGGAGCTGTTGGTGTCTGAACTGCCAACTGTGAGAGATATCCTGAGGTATGGCATCTACTTGAGGAAGCAAAGTGAAGATGACAGGAGGAACTACCCAGTGGACAAGCTGGTGAGTGACATCTACCCTGGTCTGATTTGTCAGTGGAGCAAAGCTAATGCTCTTTTCAAGCCACCTGTTATCAATGAAAAAGTGACCATCATGTCCAAGCTCAAGGAGGTCTGGAATCAGGCAGTGAAGTTTTCTCTTGGGAAGGGCAAACTTGATGCCAAAGAGAGGTTCATTGTCAAGTTAGACAAGTTCTTTGATATTTTGACTTGCAAGTGTCAGATTACCAGTTGTGAGGGGGGAGGCTGTGAGGGCTGTGTTATCCAAGCCCACATTAACTGTTCCTGCAGCAGAAAGAAAAAGATTCCTGTGAAAGATCTTGCCTACATCAAGGGACAGAAAGAGAAGGTTGGAAGTAAGGGACCCCACCAAATAGGGGGTCCTGATCTACCAGAGCACAAGAGACAGGTGAGGACATTGAAAAGGCAGTGGATGGAAAGGAAGGCAGAGAAAAGGAGAAGGAGCAAGGAGGAAAGTGCTGCAGTAGCAGAGAAGGCAGCCAGGAAGGATGTTAAGAGATTTTTGGCAGATGGTGATGAGGATCTGGAATTGGAGAGAAGTGGTGATGAAGATGAGTTTGTTCCTGAAGTTGAGCTCTTCCCTCAAACTGACCCTGAGCCAGCAGCTTCGGCAAAGGTACAGAAAAACTATGATGAGATTCAAAACATTGCCCTTGCTAGTGTAAGGTATGGCATAGGGCTGAGGCCAACTGCAGCGATAGCAACAGCAGCCCTGATTGACGCAGGAATCATCACAGAAGACAATACAAGTAAATTGATTGATAAGAGCAAGGTCAAGAGAGCACAGGAGAAGTTGATGAGAGAGCTGGGGGAACAGTTCGAGAAGAAGTGCAGGGAGGAGGGGGGATCTCTTGCATCCTCTTTGATGGGCGGATTGACCTGACCAATGTGATGATGGAAGCTGAGGGCAGTGACCAATCTTTTCTCGCAAAGATCAAGGAAGAACACTATAGTGTTGTTAGTGAGCCTGGCAGCTACTATCTGTTCCACTTTACCCCAGAGAAAGCAACTAAAGAGGAGTCACATGCGGAGAAGATTGCTAAGGTCCTGTTTGCCTGGCTGAAAGAGAGGGGTTATGATAAGACCTTGTTGGCCATTGGAGGAGACTCAACAAATGTCAACACTGGTGTGAAAGCTGGAGTAATGCGGAAGCTGGAGCTGCACCTGGGGAGAAAGCTGGTCTGGTTGGTGTGCAACCTGCACACTGTTGAACTTCCCCTGCGCCATCTCATTGTTGACCTTGATGGCCCTACTCTGTCAGACAAAAAATTATCCGGGCCAATAGGAAAGCTCCTTGATTCTGCTACAGACTTTGATATCAATCCAAACTTCACCCGAATCTCTGTTGGCCCTCCACTGATCAAGCTTTCTGACAAGGTCATTCAAGATCTCTCAACTGATCAATACTATGGCTATAAAATTGTCTGTGCAGTCAGGGATGGAGTACTTCCTGCAGGGCTGGCTCTGTTAGAGATAGGACCAGTAAACCACAGCCGCTGGCTCACCACAGCGAACAGACTTCTCAGGCTCTGGGTGTCAAAGCACGGACTTAAAGGAAAGAACCTGAAGATTCTGCAATTCATTGTGGAATTCATCACTGGAGTGTATTACCCATGTTGGTTCAACGTGAAGGTCAAGCACTCCTGGATCGAAGGGCCTAGGCACATCCTCTTTCAGCTGGACTGCCACAAGTCCCAGAGAAAGGAGGTGCTGGATATTGTGATGCCAACTGTGAGAAGATCTGCTTGGTATGCCCACAGTGAAGTCATCCTCCAAACACTACTCTGCTCTGAGGATCAGAAGGAGAGGATTGAAGGGGTGGAGAGAATCCTGGCCATCAGGGGAGAGGGGGACCCGGACACTCAGCTGGGGGACTCCTCTGTTAGGAGCAGAAGGACACCTGACATCAATTGTGATGCTTCCAGCATCGGTGACTTGATCAGCTGGTCAGAAGGTGTGTCAGAGCCACCTCTCACCTGCTCTCTAATCACCTCAGAGGTGAAAAACTTCATCAACACCCCCATGGAGGTGCGCAACTGGCCTTGCCACACATAAAGCATTGAGAGGGTTGTTAAAATGGTGACTGAGGCTTCTGTTAAGTACTTCTCACAGGAAAAGAGGGATGGAGGGATCAGGGCTCAGGAGACCAGCAGGAAGCTGATGTCCAAGTCTGAGTCAAAGCAGGATTTGTGCAACCTGGCAAAGTTCAAGATGTCAGGAGAATGATCTTTGTAATTATATCCAGTGATATACATGCAGTTCACCTATTAATAAATATATGTAAAGTTGATTTGGCCTTGTCAATATAAATGATTTACCTTATATCTTTTAATATATTATAAAGGGGTTCAAAAGGGTAAAATTGGCAATTTAGAAATACAAAATGATGTAGGTTAGAGTTATCCTATCCAAAACATAAGCTCATATTTGAATTCCCCATGTAAAAACACATAATTTAGACACCCCTGATGGTAGGATTTCCTTCAGATTCATGTTGTCACCTGAGTACGACCCGCCCTACCCCCCCATGTGATTTCTGGCTTTGGGCTTATTTGCGTGACAAACTCTACACTCCTGGTTTATCCAAATGTGAATGCCCTTGGCCGCAGAATAGATGAAGAACTGAAAAGGATCCCACTCGATATGTTCAGAAGAACAATAAAGAGTTTCACAGAGAAAATCCACAAATGTATCATAGCGGATGGAGAAATCTTTGAAGATTAAATTACAATTTAACAAAATATATGTACGAATAAAATTCTTATAGATATTTTGTTTGATTTATTTCATCATTTGAACACTTATCTGTATAATGTTGTTAACTAAATAATTGTATGTATAAAATCCTTAAAGACTTTTCTCCCACCCTATATATATATATATATATATATATATATATATATATATAATATATATATATATATATATATATATGTGTGTGTGTGTGTGTGTGTGTGTGTGTGTGTGTGTGTGTGTGTGTGTGTGTAAACGTTGGAAGAGAGAGAGAGAGAGAGAGAGAGAGAGAGAGAGAGAGAGAGAGAGAGAGAGAGAGACTTATATTAAATTTTCTTTAGTTTAGGTCCATCATTAAGATAAAATTAATAGATTACGCAAGAGAGATTCTCCAAAGAAAGCATCGTTGTATGACCTTCCGTAAAATCCTTTAACGAAGGAGAACCTCATAAAAGACGCGGAGCAGAGTCAACGTCTCTCAATTTGACAATTTGGCTCGCACGTTAAAAGCCCTCCTAAATTAAAACCCGCTTTGAAATAAGCTTTAAAAAAGAAAACAGTTTTAAACCCGTGAGAAAAACTTTTAAAGGTGATGCCTAGCTAAAAATGTAATCTCAAAAGAAAATAGAAGTGTTTATATAATTAAGGACCAAAACTTGCGGCGTAACATTTAATGCGTAACGAGCATTTTATGTATGTATTTACAAACATTAAAAATGCATTAAAAATAATGTTAAAGTATAACATGCAACCTTTGCATTAGATTATTCAAGGCGCGGCACATTAGGGCCAATAACCGTCTTTTACCCATTATGCTTCACGGATAAATAGTTGAAAATAATAAAATATTATATGGAAGATAGTCAAGGAAAGCTTTATTATAAAAGTATACAACATGCAGTATCAAAAACCTATTTCATAGTCTGTTTCTGGAGGGAGTTTCCCTCCAACATGACAACTTTATTAAGGAAAATTTGGTAAAATATGTGATTTGGATTAGCTGTTAAAATCTAATGTTTACGGAAGAGAGTTGTTTTTTTTAACGCAGGCATGATATAAAAGCACTCTCTGAAAAGAGTCCAGCCATAGTCTAATATAATTTATCAAGTCTTATCATAAAAGTTCATTTCATTGATAAACATTCATCCAAAACTTGATTCGCAACGTCTTCTCAAGTGAACTATACAAATTACAAATTTCATTCACGAGTATGAAGTATGAGGTCTGGGCGCCCGGGCGCACGTTTGGAATGGCTGGTAATTTCGGATTAGGGCCAGGATTCTTTACATATTGTGCTTCTTACGGTTGTAATAACATACAGAATAGAATAAAAAAGAACAATCTAAATTTTCATCACTTTCCGTTAGCTAAAATGTTGTGTAGAGTATGGTAGTTGTAAATAGCAGTAGTAAGTTGTGGATAATTATATATTCAGTTCAGTATGACATCCCATGAATGAGATGAGGAGACTTGGTAAATTATATTCCACTATGGTTCAGCTCGTCTTTTGAGTACATAGTAAAACCATAGCCTACTAATAACTAGTCAAGCAACGCTTATACAAAATTTCATGTACTTTTGTTAAATCGAGAAAAAGCCAGTGAGACCATAAATTTACAGAAGAACACAGCCATCCAAATTTTGAACTTCACATCCAAAGCCAGGGAGTCCAAATTTGTGAATTTGCATTTAAAAGCTAAGTGCCTCGTGAGCTTAAAATAAATGTTAAGGTCTCACTGGCTTAAAATTTTCTGTGCAGAATTTTTACTGAAATTATTTTCACCTTACAGTTCGAGCGTGGACTAACTAGATATTTGAAGGCTTTGGTAAAACTATTCAAACTGAAAGTTTCTACACATTTAATGGGTAGGCTTATCAAGTACTCAAAGGAAGATTGTACGAGTAATATATCTCAGTCTAACTATCATAATTACTGAACCTTTAATTAAAAATGTAAATTAACTGAAAATTAATTGGTGTGAGAATTTTAATGAACATCAAAAAACTGTACATATTTTATCTACGGAGCATCACTGAGTGGTGAAAATTATTCTGTTTTGTAAATGCACACCATACACGCGAAACCTAAACTGGCCACAGTAAAATTCACAACTTTTCAAACTTTACCAGTCATTTTGAAAGATAGATATTACAAAAATATGTGTTCACTCAAACAGAACTGTGTCGATGGTGGGATAAATTTAATGTTTGTAAGAGCACAAATATTACGAATGTACTAGATATTAAACTATAGTTTCACTGCGAGACACAAACTGAGTTGATTCAATTGCAGACCTCAAGATAGGTAATAATTTTCTATTTAGAGGTAAATAATTTTTTTTTTTTATCGTGTATATAATACGTATAGACAGTAGTATAAAGATATATATAATATATATATATATATATATATATATATATATATATATATAGGTAAAGAAATGTCTTTCTGCTATCTTGCCATACCTATATTTATACATTTGAAAATGTAAGTCAAAAGGAAGAACCCCAAAACTCGCCTCGCTCGCTTCCTTTCGAAAGTGAAGACATTTTTTTTTCGACTTTAGAGTGCATAAAATGGATAAATAAAAGAGAGTTGCTTCATTCTAAATGAAGTTGGCTTCTTCACTTCGTTAAGTAAAAAGTGTTCATTGTCTGAGAAGGAAAACTAGTGTTTATTTTCTAATTTTAGAAACGTATCGTAAATCTTCCGGGAACAAATTATACGGTTTTGTATTATAAATTATTAAAAAGAAATAGGAAATACTATACCGTGTGACCACAAAAATTGTCCCTGTTTTTAATCGCTTATTACTCAGTCATTATTGCAGCTTCACAAATGAAATAAAAAGCATTCGAAAGAGAACATTTTAAAGTTTTATTTAATTTTTTCGATATCCTGGATACGAAATCAGTACTTATAAAAAAATGACAGTTTTATCCACCACAATCATGGGTTATTTGTCGGACATGCAACGTGTTTTCATCGCAGAAGAGATGATCAAACATGGCTCGGTAGTTGCCACCCAACCGTCTTTCAGACGACAATACGGTCAGCAAAGGACCATAGATCCTAAAACGATTCGCAGGATTTTCGCAAAATGGAAACATCACGGCTCAATCAAGAACATGCATAAAGGCAACTCTGGGCGCAGCAAAGGTGTGCGAACCGCTGAAAACATTGATTCAGTCGCAAATCAGCTTCAAACAGACAACAAGAAATCTGTGAGACGACTATCAGCTGTGACAGGAATCAAACGGGAGAGCATTCGGAAAATAATCACGTTGGATTTGAGAATGAAGTCATTCAAAATTATGTGTTTGCAACAGCTTAGCGAACAAGACTACCAGCGTGAAACAATAATTGAACAAAACCAGATAAGATTAAGTGACATAATATTCAGTGATGAATGCCACATCTATCTCAATGGGTTCATCAACAGACAGAATTACCGGTGTTGGTCACAAAACAAGCCAAATATACACTTGGAGAAACCTCTGCATTCACCAAAAGTTACTGTCTGGTGTGGTTTGAGTAGCAGCAAGGTTTATGGTCCTTACATTTTTGAGGACCCAGAGACAAGGAGACCGCTTTCAGTAACTTCAGAAAGATACCTTAAAACTTTAAAGTGTTCTCTTTCGAATGCTTTTTATTTCATTTGTGAAGCTGCAATAATGACTGAGTAATAAGCGATTAAAAACAGGGACAATTTTTGTGGTCACACGGTATAATATGGCTGACATTCTATGTTTATAGAGATTCAGCTATTGATTTATGCATAAAAACTTTAAAGTTTCAAATAAAAATAAAATTGATGGGATGTTTTGGAGCTCTTTCTAATTTTTCTTTTTTTAGTTTGGTGTAGAGATTTCTTTTGTAAATTTATAAAGGTCATAAGAATTACCTCACTTCTTCGTGGCCGTGTCATAACACCGTTTCCCGTTCGATCGGCGAGGTTAAGGGACACTGGATCTGGTTAACAGTTGGATGAGTGACTGTCCTTTGAGTTCAGATGATGTAACGACCAGTGGTTCGGATCGCACGTAACTCTATACGTCCCCTCTGTCACTTGACCTTTGCCGTTACGAAGGAAATTGGATCAAGTAAAGATAAGCACCCCCAGCCTTCTTTAATTAGCCTTATAAGGCTAACTAACGAAAATATCACGACCTAACCTAACCAATCGTTAAGTCAACTGTACGCCCTTGACGATTGGTTAGGTTAGGTCGTGATATTTTCGTTAGTTAGCCTTATAAGGCTAATTAAAGAAGGCTGGGGGTGCTTATCTTTACTTGATCCAGGAAATTAAATAACCTCACCAAAACATTTTAAAACTCAAAACTCAAAACTAAAAATACAAAAAATTTTGTTTAGAAAAGAATACACGTGACAGAATTTTAATTTTTTTAGATATTTGATATGACATTCATCTATTCACAGTATTCTCATCTGAATATGTTGTTGGAGGCATGGAGGCTTTTTAGGCAACATTAAAGGCATTTAGTTTATTTATTATGTAAAAAAGTGAAAGTGGCAAGTAATAGTAATAGTGATAACAAATAATAATAATAATAATAATAGTAAAAATAGCAATAATAATAACAAACACACTATAAAGTTTACAAAATGTTACATAATTTTAAATTAAATGATTTATTGTCTATTTAGTAGAAAATAAATGATGCTTAATAAAAACATCTAAAAAAGAATAAATTACAAAATTAAAAGTGAATAATGAAATTAACATATTTAAAATACTTGGTTATAAAATGGAAACTTCTTTATTGTCATAAAAATGTCAGTAGTGAATTTATACATTAGTAGGAGTTAATGAAGCGCTATTTTAGTGATTTGCGAAATACATTTAGTGATGAAGCCTGCCTGATACGCATGGGAATTGCATTCCATACATCTGCATTCCATACATTGCATTCCATACATTCTACTGTATAGTTAGGTTTGTGTATAAAATCACTGGGCAGTCCGGTGTTATAACGATGGTGTATTTGATAGGATGTGATTGCTCTTTGAATGGGTGATGTATGTCGATTTTTGTTGATACTTTTGAACATATTGACAGCAACATTGAATTTGTATAAGTCATTTATTTTAAAATATTTAGCTCTTTAAACATTGGGGAAGTATGACTTTGTTTGTTCTCATTATTTGAGAGTGTTCGCGGACATTTTTTATGAATGACTTCCAAAGGATGTTTTATATATTTCTTGGAGCTACCAATGCAATATAATAAATGCTGTAATGCAATATAATAAATGTGGATGGATGAAGGAATAATATACGGTAAGGAGTGCGTTTAGAGGAAGGGTCTTTTTCTTTAGTATAAAGAATATGAAGAGAAATCTTGATATTTTGGATTTGAAGTTGTTTACATGACTTTTGAAATTTCGTTTTTCGTCTAAATTAATGCCAAGCACTGTAACCTCATTCACTCCTGTAAGAGTATTATTCCCAATTTTTATTTGACAGTTTGTATTAATGTTTTGTGGTAATAATCATATAAGATGACTTTGTCAGGTTCAATAAAAGTTTATTAGCACACATCCATTTGTACACATTTTCTAATTGCCTGTTCGTTTCATTAATCAAGAAGTCTGAGTTATGATGGGAAGAAGTAAGTGTGGTATCATCTGCGTATTGCACGCAATTTAATGTGGTTGAGAGATTAAAATCGTTGACGTGAATTAGAAATAGTAATGGGCCAAGAATAGATTCTTGTAGGACTCCACTAGTTAGCATCGCCTTGTCGGATAAATTACACAGGTCAACAAAAAAAAATTTTTTTTTCGTTGCCAAGGAAATTCGTACGAATTTAGGGTATTTTGGGGTTGCTGAATTCCAAAATGAAAGTAGTTTTTCCGATTTGGCTCTAGTTCTTGAGGTAATGAATACCCTCAATTAATAGGAAACGTAACCATAACGCGTGCATATGGGAAACTACCGGAACATTCTAGATGGTGAGACCGAATAAAATGCCATTATGTATTTCATGTGTTTACTTTTGTATGATTTGAGACAATTTCAATGCGATTTGTAAGTAGGCTCCGCCTGAACATTAAATTTTTTGCATTTTTACATGTTTCAATGGGGTACCAATTATCTCATAAATTAGAGCCAATCTAGCAAAACCGATGTCATATTCGGAATCAGCACCACAAAGTTACCCCAAAATCACTTTAATATGATTGGCAATAAAATGAGTGTTGACCAGTGTTATCTTTTAATCTAATGTACTGATGTGGATTTGGCAGATATGATTTAAACCACTCGAGGATATTTCCTCTTATTTCGTATATGTGAAGTTTATTCAGTAAGATTTCATGCGAAAGTATATCAAATGTTTCTGACAAGTCGAAGAAGATGAAGGCAGTGTGTTTTTTGCTGTTTTGATACACATTTTCTAATAGCATGTTTATGGCATCTTCTCTTGTATGTCGACCTCTGAACCCAAATTATTTTAGTTAAAATATCTTATTTGATTAGGAATTTAGTAAGTTTACTGTACACGATTTTTTCAAATACTTTACTTGAAGTTGGCAATAGGAAATGGGGCGATTAATTATTGGATGGAGGTTTTGGGTTTCCCGGCTTAAATACATGGCATATTCTGGCTTCATTTAACTGTCAGCGAATATACTTATTGTTACTGATAGTGGTACTGAATGGGATTGCAATTTCATCGGATACTAATTTGTATATTTTTACGTGATCGTATTGCGAGTCTTTATTTTTTAGATTTTTTATTGCTAGAGAGATATCGTATGGTAGAATTGGATCAAAGAAAAATGAGTTTCGATTTTGTTGTGGCATATATTGTTGGTAGTGAGTATCAGTAACTGGGATCGAGGCTGCAGTATTGGAGTCGATATTTGCAAAGAAATTGTTTAATAAATTGTCTATGGCATTGGGATCACTGTAAGAATTTCCGCCTTGTGTGAGGGAGGACAAGGGATTTCTTTTAACCTTCTTTGTGTTAATTAACTCTTCCAGAGTGTTCTATAGCCTTTTTCGATTGGATTTTTGTTTATCAATTTTTTAACAATAATGATCTGCGTTTGCTTTATTAACGATTGCATTAAGTCTGTTAGTGTAATTTTTTAATGTCTGTTCGGTAATAATATCAGTTTTCCATAATTTAAAGAGAGTATGCTCGCGTTTAATTCTCACATTGAGTGCTGAGGTGATCCATTAGTCGTTCTATTTAGCTTTAGATATTACTTTTGATTTAAGAGGAAAGTTTATGTTGAATATATCCATTAATGTGTCTGAGAATGCTTGAAATGTTGTTCCAATGTCATGGATACTTTCGGTTATTCTTGTCCAGTCGAAAGCTGTTATTTCTCTAATGAACTTTAATTTGTTATTATAGCTGTAAAATCCATGGTCAATTTTTATACTTTCCTTTGCTGAGAAATGGGTGTACGTAGGCAAGTGATCTGCGATATTCAATATAATTATACTCGAGATGAAGTCAAGCGGGGACCGCACCCAGATCCGATCTAGCAGAGTCGAATTCCTAATGTCGCGAAGTCTAGTTGCTTTCAAATAATTATTTTAAAATCACTTGCAGTCATGATGTTATGAAGGAAGCTTGCGTTATTGGAATGTTCTCTTGAGAGCTCACTATTTAAGTCTGCAATAACAATTGTTACCAATATAATTGGAGGTTAGAATTCTATCGATATCTGTAATAAAAGTTGTAACGTTACCCAGTGGCAGTCCTAGCTTACATGACGCCCTGGGCGAACCTCACCTTCAGCGCCCCCCCCCCCCCCTGTTCGCCAACACACACACATTCGAATCCCCCCAAAATAAAGGACAGACATAACTCTTTCACAAAATAACTTTTTATTGGACTAATTGTTGGAACTTCAGAACCAAAACAAAGACTCAAATTTCTGAATTTTACAAATCCTTCATCACGTAAATAGAATAACTCACTTAAGAGAATGTAATTATGATACTATGAACAGGAAAAATACAAATTAAATTGCCACAACTGCCATAAATAAACTAGAGAATCAAATTTCTAAATTGTACAAATGCTCTATCACATAAATAGAATAAGACACTTAAGAGAGGGTAATTATTATGCTACACTTTGAACAAGAAACAAAATAAATTGCACCACAGCACAACTGCCATCTAAAGCCTGACTCTTCTTACCTTCCTTGATGCAAAGTCATTGATCTTTTATTATTTATTTTATTTTATTTTTTATTTTTATTTATTTCTTTATTTATTTATTCTTATTTTTATTTTTATTTTTTTTGCAGGCGCTCATGCCGCCCCTCCACAAATGCCGCCCTGTGCGGCTGCCCATATTGCCCATATGAGGAACCGCCACTGACGTTACCAGTTAGTGGTCAGTAAATGCCTAAAATTGAATACTGGGTGTTATGAATAAACGTTTCAATTTCAAGGGTTTTTGAAGTATTGTTTATGCTTGTCGGTACTTTTACGCTTGTAGTTTGAGTCTACAAATATACTTGCACCTCCTCCTCTCCTGTTACCCCTACAGACCTGCAGGCTTTTGTGCCGTGGAATGTTAACAAAATATCTTATTATTTTCATTTAATCAGGTTTCAGTTAATATAATGCACGCGAATTTATGTTGTAATAATTTTAGGTTAGCTGTCAATTCGTTAAAGTGGTTTGGGAGACTGCGAATGTTTAAATTTAGGAAAGACAGGTTGCCAGTGTTATATTTCTTGTTGAAGAAGTTGTCAACTGATATATAGGGTGAACCAAATGTAGGTGGACAGTAAATGATAACGTTTATTTTGAGAATACATGTTTAATTTTTTTGTATACTATAATACAAAATAAAATTTAAATAAATTTAGTTATAATATTTAATATAATAAAACACAAACACCATAGTTATAATGAACACCATAGTTATAATATAATATAACACAAACCGTATTCAACCTACTGTCCACCTACTTTTGGTTCACCGTGTATAGTCTGAATTGACAACATTTTCAGATTCAATAATTTCATTTTCAGTATTGAGAGTATCTAAAGTGTTGATTATGATTTGAAGATTAGAGTAATACGGTAATAGAAATAATAACAGATAAAAAAAAATATACAGCACACACACACACACACACACACACACACATATATATATATATATATATGCACACGCATATATATATATATATATATATATATATATATATATATATACACACACACAACAGTAAATGCCAAAAAATCTATACAAAAAGATAAAAATCAGTTGTAGTTATTGAAAGTTAGAAAATTATAGAATTATAGAAACTTAAAATTAAAAATTAAATTAAAAATTAAAAATTAAATCATTATAAAATCTTAAAATTAACGGTACTCGTAGGCTATCTCCCCCCCACCAATTTTGACAGAATATTTTCGTTAAAACTAACGAAAATATCACGACTTAACCTAACCAATTATCAAGGGCGTACAGTTGATCTATTACACTGCCCAACACCAATTTTGCTGATTTAATTCTAACACCTGTTTTTAGGTAACTTTGGTGTGCTGATTTAAAAAATCACCTTAGTTTTTGCTTATCACGTCAGGTTTTCGAGCAATCAAATACGGATATTTTGGAGATATCGCATTTTGGCAGGGTTATGCCCAATTTTTTTTCTTTTCAAAAAATAAGTTTTTACATACTCAGAATCAGCATGGAAAAGTAAACAATTGTGCAGGGAGTGAACTTTAATATACAATGGTAATATTGACACATAAAGTGATTAAAAGTGTTTAAATAAGCAAAAAATGAATCCATATTAAAGCAAGCACGGGACCAGTTTTCTTAACATTGTCTTTTTCTTGTTTTCTTACTTTTCAGTGCTGATAAATTTTCTCTTATAGGACTTCCTAGAATGAGAGATGTCAAGACAATCTCTTTGCGGGCTCCAGCAGTAGTCAGCTATCATATGGGTATCCCATCTTCCTTGGTATCGTTCTTCCATCACTTTGATATCTTGGTGGAACCTTTCACCTTGCTCTTCACTAACATCACCAAGATTTTCTGGAAATTTATCCAGATGACTGTTGAGATAGTGAACTTTAATGCTCATGTTGCAACCCAACTGCTGAAAGTTTACAAGTAAATCCTTTACAAGACCTTTATAATTTTCAGACTTTTTGTTTCCTAGGAAGTTCTTAACTACTGCCACAAAAGCATTCCAAGCTCTTGCCTCCGTTTCGGTCATTGAGTTACTGAACTGCGGATCTTTCATCAGTTTTCTTATCTGAGGACCATCGAATATACCAGATAAAATGTTAACAGCAAAACAGCTGTTAACAGATCTAAAAAATCATCAATTTTGATAAGCGCCCTTCATGGATCACCCAAAATAGGCATATTGCATTGCACGAAAACCTGATGTGATGGACAAAATCTAACGTGATTTTTTAAATCAGCACATCAATATTATCCAGAAACAGGTCTTAGAATTAAATCAGCAGCAAAAAATGTTTTTTTTGTTGGGCAGTGTTATTAATTATAACATTGTTTGTTTCTGGAATAGTATTTACTATTTACTAAAAGATCAACTGTACGCCCTTGATAATTGGTTAGGTTAAGTCGTGATATTTTCGTTAGTTTTAACGAAAATATTCTGTCAAAATTGGTGGGGGGGTGGAGATAAGGATAACCTACAAGTACCAAATTAACGATTACAGAATTTGAAGGACTTTGAGAATAGAAAAATTATAAGATTATAAAGATTATAAAATTATAACCTTTTTCTCTAATTATTATGATTAATATATATAGGAGTAATGATGCATAATGATATGTTATATAATGATAGGTTTACTTAGCACACGGGTCATGCTGAAAGTGATTCTATTTGTACATGACGCCGAAAGTTGTCGGTCATATTGAGTATGAATCGACACTCTTTGTCTTTCCTAGGACTTACGGGCATATATTATACCGTCCCGTCCACAGCAGGAATAAATTATTTTTTATTTTTTAAGTTTTAATAGTTTATAAAAAATTTCTTTTCTGTATTCACAGAGTGTTTCATTAATATATATATTAGGTTTGATATTTATAAATGCGCTTCTTCCGATTCCCACAGTCGGTCACTTAATTTGAATTTATTGATTCTTTTGTCAGTTTCATTATTATTTTTTCCAAACTTAATGTGCCTTCGTAATGACATTTTCAGGAATGATGTACAGATCTACGAGTGTAGGACAAAAGCCCCATAGGACATTGGCCTCCGAACAGTCCTGCTTTAGGATCTTTTCCTTTGGGAGCTAGCAGCGAATTTTAATGAAAATCGGTAGACTAATGTAGTTTTGGTCACTGATTTAAAAAATAGCTTTCTTTTTTTGGAGAAATGAAAAACAAACATGTTAGAGCACTTTAAATAATTAATGTGTTTGTAACGAAAATATCATAACTTAACCTAACCAATCGTCAAGGGCATTCAAGTGACCTAACCGGGCATTCAAACAAAAGCCCCCTAGGAAAAATAATAATAAGAATTTTTTTAATCATTATTTTTATTCTTTATTATTACCATAAAAATTAACATTATAAAAGGAACATCATACCATATCTAGGGAAAATCAAACAAATAAATCACAATATTAAAAAGTTCATTAAGTGTTAAGGTTCATTTAAAGTTCATTTTACTTCCACCTAATGCTGTGACCTACACCATTCAGAAATTCCTCTAAGGTCTTCCTCTCATTCACATAATCCAGACATAGGTTCTTCAAACGCTGTTGATGCTCCTTTGTGGTACGTTTGACTCGTTTTCTTGGAGGCTCACCACGAGAATCCTTAATCAGGGCTGTTGATACAAGAGCCTGATCCTTTCTAATACTTTCAATGGCCTTCCAGATGGTTGGGTGGTCACAGAAAGAAGTTCCTTCACCTCCAAATCTGTATGAGCACAACCTTTGCAAGAAAGTGCTTTCCTCTGAGAACATTCCCAGCGTATTCGTGTACTGTTGGAACTCTTCTTGGTGTATAAGTAGCCTTCTGCACACAGTTTGGAGCCTCCTTTATTGTTCGTGATGATCTCCATGATGGTTGAAGAGACTGATTTTCCAAATCACTCTGAGAATATAACCAATGGTTAACTGACAGACGTGTAGATTCAAACTAACAGCCCATAACGTTAACACCACGGTGGCTGAAGTGGAACTGATGCTTCATATTAGATGTGACACCTGACTTGCCCTACCCAGCAATTTGTCCAGGGGGCTTTTGTCCGAGGGGGCTTTGGTCCTAGGTGGCTTTTCTCCGGACCGACAGATCTACAGAAGCTAAGGGTAACAAAGACCCTAAGATCCACTCTAAGGTTAGCCCGAGAGAAAGAAGAGAGTAGGGGGTTAAAAGAAGAGAATAAGGGGTTAAGTAAGTAGCAAAACCTATCATTTGTGGGTTAACATTCATTAAAAAAAAAGAAAGAGAAAGACTCACCATCATCATCCACCGGCCACTGCCGACAAGTTGGAAAATAGTGGAAGAGAATAGGAAAGGGGTAAAAGATGAAAAGAAGTAAAATAAGAACGCTTACAAACCATGCGAACACAGTCTTAACTCAAAGAAACACTGTCATACCATACAAACTACAGACATGCAAGTAAAAAAAAGTATGAAGAGTATGAAGTATGAAGAGTATAACAAAAAGTGTGTTAGTTTACACTACGAGGTACATCAAGTTCGTGTTAGTCTAATTTTTTTTAATAATATAAATTTAACGCTGGCATATCACACGATGGCATGTCACAAGCTGGCATTAATCGTCAACAGACTCAAAACTGGTCTATCACCCACAGAGCTCCTGTTGCTAATTGTTTTATTATTTTAAACGACGTTAATATTTTTAAAATGCCTATCTAAACGGTTCTTAAACATATTAACGCTGATAGAGTTCACGACGGACGCGGGAAGATTATTCCATTTATCAATTACTTTAAACGTAAAAACGTTTTTAGCAATGTTAGTAATGAAACGTCTGCCACGTAATTTAAATCCGTTATTACGAATATTGCTATTATCGAAAATGAACAATTTGTCAAAATTTACGTTATCGATTTTATTAACGATTTTGAAAACTTCAATAAGTTCCCCCCTTAATCTCCTAGTTTCGAGTGAATGCAAGTCTAACTCTTTAATCCTATCTTCGTAAGACTTGTTGCGTACTGCGTAGTGACGGAATTAGTTTCGTGGCGCGTCGCTGAACCCTTTCCAACCCATCAATATCCTCACGCAAATACGGGCACCAAAACTGAACGGCATATTCTAAGTGAGGCCTGACTATGGACTTGTAAAGGGGCAATATAATATTCTTCGATTTAAATTCGAAATTACGCGCTATGAAGCCTAACATCCTATTAGCTTTTGCGCAAGACTCCAGGCACTGGTTCCTAACTTTTAAATCCTTAGATACGCGTACGCCTAAATCTACTTCCTCATCAACGTTCGCTAACTGTCTATCGTCCATCGTGTACGTGTAATTATTGTTACGAGAACCTATATGCAAAACTTTACATTTGTCTACGTTAAATTGCATCTGCCACTTATCCGTCCACTCCATAATCCTATTTACATCGTCTTAGAGCCTATTTCTTTCGTCCACGTTAAGAACTTTACCGCCTATTTTAGTATCGTCCACGAATTTTGACACGTTACTGATCAAGCCTACATCTATGTCGTTAATGTAGATTACGAATAGCAATGGGCCTAACACTGGACCCTGAGGGACACCACTACCTACATCCAGTCACCCCGATTCACTACCACTAACAACGACCTTCTGTTTCCTGGCACGAAGCTATTCCTCTAACCAGTTAACTACCTGACCGCGTATACCGTGTGCTTTAACCTTCGTAATTAATCTTCTATGCGAAACTGTATCGAACGCTTTTTTAAAGTCTAAATAAATAACGTCAGCCGCTCTATGCCTATCTTATTCGCGCACTATTTCGTTATAAAACTCTAACAAATTAGTTAAACAAGATTTATGGCGTCGAAACTCATGCTGACTACAACTAATCAATTCGCGACTTTCTAAGTGATCGACGATACGATCCCTAACTACAGATTCCAAAAGTTTATCGACAATTGACGTTAAGCTAATAGGCCTATAATTACTAGCTACTGTGCATTCGCCTTTTTCTTAAAATGGGCGTAACGTTAGCTAATATGAAGTCTTCAGGAATAATCCCCGCTTCCAATGACTTATTAAAAATTTTTTTTAAGGGACCTACGATAACGTCTTTCAAATCTTTTAAATGTTTAAGATAAAGCGCGTCAGGGCCTGGAACCTTGCTAACTTTTAGCTTATCGATATAATGCCCAATCTCACCCTCGTAAACAGTTATTTCATTCAAAATAGTCTCGCTACTAAATGGAACGATATCGTCCACGTCGGGGACATTATTTACGTCTTCGACGGTAAAAACTGTCGCAAAAAAGTTGTTAAAAATACTTGTCATCACCTGAGCGTCGGAAGCCAAAGCGCCGTTAGCGTCCACTAGAGGGCCTATGTTATCTTTTATCGGCTTACGATTATTGACGTAGTCAAAAACTTTTTCGGATTATGTTTACTATCCGCAGCTACAAGTATCTCTAAATTACGCTTAGCATTCCTAACAGATCTTTTAATTTGACGTCTAAGCTCGATATATCTATTAAAATTAGCTACCGTGCCATTGCGCTTATTAAGTCTATACGCTCTGTTACGCTCGTTTATGAACTCACCTATTTCCCTAGTCCACCACTTGGGCCTACCATGATTTCAAGCGCGCTTGGGCCTACGAGGAATAAACTCCCTTTCTATATTCAAAAAACTTTCTTTAAACGCCTCCCAATGAAAATTTGCGTCATTTCCCATAAATAAATAATCCCAGTCCTGTCCTCAAAGCTCAAAATTAGTCCTACGAAAATCATGGACTTCTATTACGTTACTATCCTTACTGTTTTCTATCAATAGCTTAAACCTAATAATTTGGTGATCACTACATCCCAAACTCTCACCTACTTCCAAACCTTCGACACTATATTTTCGTCGTTCGTCACCACCATGTCTAAAATATTGTCACTGCGCGTTGGTTCGGTAACCATCTGTCGTAAAAAATTATCTTCCATGAACTCAATCAGTCTCAAACCCTCATCATTACCAGTAAGAGTATCGTAATTAACGTTAGGACAGTTAAAGTCTCCGACAATTATATTATCCCGATTATTAATAAAGTTACCAAGAAGTGTGTAAAATCTGATATCGGTATCGAGGGGTTGAACGGGAGGTCTATAAACAACAACGAAATTAAAGCTAATACTACGCGCCCTAACTTCAATGCATATGGCATTAATTGCTGCTGGAAAATCTATCTTAACCTCGATAGCACTAAGGGAATTACGAATGTACAGTGCTTACAAGAAGTCTCGCGCCTCTGTCTCGTCCCAAGCTAGTCTGTTAGGTATAAAATGGGCGGTCCTTATGGCAGAGGAGGTGTGTTCGGATTGGTGCACATAATTGCTCTAACCCCATCAATGACGTCCACATTATCATTGTGTTGATCACTCTATCTATTTATATATAGAAACAAACTGTATATAGATATATATAGAGTATGCAGGCGATAACGTGTCTCAGTCCCAGCTATGGTAGTTGTCTTACAATTAACAGTCCCAAGTGCAAGTTACGTTAACACCTCCACATAAACTACCCTGGACTAAAATAACATACGTGAAGCCCTTACCCACAAACCATTTAAAAGGTGTGACTTAAAAGCACTCTCTCTCTCTCTGCCTTCCGCTCTACTCCAAATCCTTTTCTCTTAGTGACCTCTTAATACAAACTAATCTATCATATTTTGCGACTTTTTAATTCTGGTAAGATTCAATTCCATTCCTATAGTGTAAGAGATACTTAAATTCATGTGTATATTATGCCATATGATGTGCGTAATAAATAATCATTTTTAAATAGTTGGAGCGTTGAAGGTCATCTGTAAAAATCTATAGACTACCTCTCAAGCCCACTCTCAACACTTAGATTCCCCTAAGACACAGGCGTCTTCAAGTAACATGAATGCGTAGAGATCTAAGGTGTTAGATTCCATATTATATAATTTATGTGCTAGGTTTAAGAACGCTGGCATTGAAGGATGGAAGGAAGGGACAGTAAAAGCGATAATAGGTTTAATGAAGGAAGTGGAATGAGGATGGAGGTAAGCGTTGCTATGTCGAAGGAAACGAGGTTGGGTGGGGAATTACGAAGGGAGGAGGAAATGCTAAACACAAACTCAAATATTTATTTTAATGCCCTAGACCTAGAAAGACAAAGAGCAAAATACCTTAAACTAACAATGAATTGACAGAAACAGAAGAGTCTGGTCTTAGACGCACTGATAGGTTTAACGTATGTGGCTAGAGGCCGCCACTCAGAATTACCACTACTACCTAAGTCATAATAAGGTTATTTACTATGACAGAGTAGTCATGAGTAGTTATGGAAATAAAATATGATTATACTGTTGATGGCTGACTATATTCAGTTGGGATATAAACGATTGCTGACAATCTTTGGATCCTTGGTTTTTAAGACGAATTTTTTATGCATATTTTCAACAAAATAGGAAATTGGCTGATTATTATTACCATTCGAAGGGTTGGTACCCTTCACAACCGAAATCAATTTCAGAAGGGGTGCATGGTATCCTCATTTCCTTTATCGTCCCAGCACGCTTCACATAAGCCATTTACACAAAGATGGAAAGGCCGTCTGTGCACCACGAGACGACCTAGGCAATGCGGGGAGCAATGGTGACATTGCATGAATATGGTGTGCCAATAAGAGAAATATCAAGACGATTAGACGTTCATCGAAGCACTGTGGAACGGTGGATTCATCGGTATGAAGCAGAAAACTCAATCGCTACTTTGCCGAGGTCTGGTCCTCCGCGTTCAACATCTCAATAGGAAGATGCTGCGATTGTTAATCATGCCAGAGAGCATCCGTTTGTTCCAGCGACGCATATTTACAGACACCTGAACCTTCGTTGTAGCACAAATACAGTGAACAACAGACTTCATGAGGCAGGGTATTTTTCTCGCCGTCCAGCTATAAAACCTGCATTGACGATTGAGCATAAAGGGGCGCGGATGGGATTTGCCTTGCAATACTTGCCGCAGGAGGAAGAATTCTGGAGAAAAGTTGTGTACTATGACGAAAAAACATTTTCAACAGATAGTCATGGTTCCCTGCATTGTTGGAGGCAGCGCGGAAAACGCTATGAAGAAGGAAATGTTTTCCCGAGCAAACGTCGTGGTCACACCAATGTCGGTGTGTGGGGCTGGATGTCTGGCTATGGTGTCGGAGAATTGACTCAAGTAGATGGACGCTTTACTGGACAGCAATATTGCCAGATACCGAAAGAGGTGCTGCTACCCAGTGTTCGTGCGTATCTGGTTCCAGCACCGGAACCATTTTACTTAATGGAAGATAACAGTCCCATTCATAGGAGTAACGTTGTGAGAACGTGGTACGAAGATCACCCAGAGATTATTAATCTAATTCTGCCACCACGTTCTCCTGATTTGAATCCGATTGAAAACCTTTGGGCAATAATGATTAACGAATGGGAGCAACGCAATGAAAGAACATTTGAAGCACTTTTAGCTCACACGAGGAATAGTTGGGAGAGCTTACGCCGAACACCAAACATTCCCTACAATCTGGCCTCTTCTATGCCGCAACGATTGCAAGAAATTATTGATGCTGGAGGAAGCTATACGAAATACTGATGTTAAAGCCATGACGTAAATGTGTATCGAATATATATTTATGTTAATATAGAATTTTATTATATTTTTATGTTTGACATCTATAAAAGTATATATTGTGACCATGAAAGAAATTTACTTATCCTTAGTTAGAATCTTTTCTTGCAATGTCTACGCTCGTGGAGATAATATATGCATTGTTGAAACAAACTATGAGAAGGTAATAGTTTCAGGAAAAAAATAAAAACTGGCAACATCGAGGTCATCACATGTTTATGGGAATTGTCATATGATATGCTACCAATAAACTCTTATATACTACTATATATAGTATACTACTGTTATTACGTAATAATTACGATGAACAAATCAAATGCAAATTTCTCTGATTCACGGCCCACCAGTCTTGCTTTAGACTAATGATTTTCATGAGATGGAATAGGTTTAACATAATTCGTTTAATAGGTTACCACTTAAAACAATGGATAAACTATCTATTAGTGAGACGACCGTGACTTCCTCGAAATGCGAGCGCGTGAGAGGTTCACTGAGGAATTTGGTCATTAGATTCTTCACGTTGGATATATATCACAAACAACAATATTGACAACAATTCCCAACAATTACTTAATATCAATAATTGCATTTGAGCAAATAATTTAGACCTGCGTCAAAATAACTTAGGTATCATGCCATGATTTGGGATATTTGCCGAATTAGTCGTTCTCTATAGTCTACAGTATATATTGAGACGGTATAATGTAATGCCCAGCTAATATTATGATGACTAGGATTGCTCCATAACCATCCCAACATCCCGAAACTTTCTCCATTCTGCTTCTTAATCATTTGTATTTTAAACACTAAAATGTAGCAGAAGTGACGTAATAATGGACGTCATTGATTGTGTTAGAGCAGTTATGTGCACCAATCCGAACACACCTCCGCTGCCTTATATAAGGACCGCCCATTTTATACCTAACAGACTAGCTTGGGACGAGACAGAAGCGTGAGACTTCTTGTAAGCACTGTACAACAAAACGCCGCCACCAATCCTATGTAACCTATCATTAGTGCAAAGTTTGGCACTTATTCCTTTTCCCTCATCAATTTCTTTTTTCCCGGTTAGGTCAACTGTCGGGTCCGGACAAAAGCCCCCTAGGACAAAAGCCCCCCAGGACAAAAGCCCCTGGACAAATTGCTGGGTAGGGCAAGTCAGGTGTCACATCTAATCTGAAAAGATCAGAAGATATTTAGGTGAAATAACCAATATGAACCTGTTATGTTAATTGAATGCCCAGTTAGGTCAACTGAATGCCCAGTTACGTCAACTGAATGCCCGGTTAGGTCAACTGAATGTCCGGTTAGGTCAACTGTACGCCCTCGATGATTGGTTAGGTTAAGTTGTGATATTTTTGTTAGTTTAAACGAAAATGACGAGAGCCAAAATACATAAACTATAAACATAAACTAAATTATAAACTATAAACTATAAACATAAACTGTAAATAATAAAGAATAAAAATAATGATTAAAAAATTCTTATTATTATTTTTCCTAGGGGGCTTTTGTCCTACACTCGGTCAACTGTACGCCCTTGACAATTGGCTAGGTTAAGTCATGATATTTTCGTTAAAATATTTCACTTATTCCCCCCCCCCCCCCCCCGCATTTCTGCATATATTTCAAAAGACAACCAACTTGTAATATTTTAACAAAAATATCATGACTTAACCTAACCAATTGTCAAGGGCGTACAGTTGACCTAACCGGAAAAAGAAACTGAGGGGGGGAAAAGGAATAAGTGCCAAAAGTTTAAAACCCGCTATATCAAGTTCACCCAACAAGTCCCGAGTTACGGTAGCAACTCTATCGTAGTTCCCGGAATAAATTATCACCTTAAATTCGTTCAATTTACAGTATTTCTCATACTACGCGCGTTACAATAAACGACGTTTAAATTATTTTTTACTACGGATCGGCGTTTTAAACTATTTTTCACGTCAGGCTGGCGTTTCCCGGACCCACATCATTTAAAGAGAGCTTCGACCTATACAGCTTTCGAACGTTCTCATCGATTAACCTACCTAGCCCAGCATTCCCTATTTCACTGAAATGGACCCGATATTTTATAAAAAGGCTAGGATCACTAAATTCTGACCACATCTTTACGAAGGGTACATTTTCCTGAGCACAAATCTCGGATCATTTTAACATATTGCTTCCCAAAGCATTCGGGAAGCAATACGTTAAAGTGATCCCTCTTGGAAAGCAATATGTTAAAGTGATTAACACTGGGAAGCAATATGTTAAAAAGAGAAAGGTTGGTTGGTTAGAAAGAGATTGGTAATCTAGGTTGAGGCTGGGGGGAAAGATCTTCAGGTGGATCATATATATATATATATATAATATATATATATATATGCCCGGTTAGGTTAAGTGAATGCCAGGTTAGGTCAATTGTACGTCCTTGATGATTGGTTAGGTTAAGTCGTGATATTTTCGTTAGTTTACTGTCAAAACTAAAGAGAATATCACGACTTAACCTAACGAATCGGCAAGGGCGTAGAGTTGACCTAACCTGGCATTCAGTTGACCTAACGGGGCATTCAATTAACCTAACCTGGCATATATATATATATATATAATTATATAATTACATTTAATTTTAAATGATTTTAAATACCTAAAAATCGTGAAACTGGAGTTCATACCCAGACTATTGAATCTTACTGGAACAAACAAAAAATGCCATATAAAGAAAATGAAAAGATGTAAAAAGGAGCTACTCAACTCGTACTTGTGGCAAATGATGTGGCGTGACAGATTCTTCCGAAATCCATTTTTTACTTTGTGTGACCATATAGCGCAACAATTCTAATAAATTTACTTTCAATCTAATAATTGAACATGTTATGATTTACTTTTTATGCCTTTACTTTATTAAAGCGAACATTTTTTATCGTACTCCTTAACCTAAATATTGGGAAGCAATATGTTAAAGTGACTAACACTGGGAAGCAATATGTTAAAGTGACTAACACTGGGAAGCAATATGTTAAAGAGAGGTTCCTAGGAAGCAATATGTTAAAGTGATCCCAAATCTCTTCTAGCTTAGTGTTAAAAAATATTGACGTAATCCTAAGACCTAAACCATACCTAGGAGTAATACCTAGAACTAAAGACCTATCTGACCTTTCCTTCAGTGACCTATTTAACCCCCTGTATCTTTCCAAAGGTCAGGTACTCTCGTATCGGGCCTATACGAGTCGTTGCCCACTACCATCGTCACCAACATCGAGTGACGGGAGGCAACATCAATCCTGTTTACTTCGTCTCTAATTCAATTCTGTCAACCCTGGACCCTGGTAGACAGACCCTCCTCCTCTTGGTTGGATTCCGTTCAACGAACTCTTTATTCATATGACGCATTAAGGAGTCCCCAATTAAAGTCGTTTCTTCCTTGTTCACATCCCTATCCAACTGGGCAAAAGGATTCGAAACCTCGATAGGAGGGGGGGGGGGGGAATTCCTATCACCTAACGTACGTGGCCTAGCTCCACCCTTAATTATTCTAAATCCCTCCCCGTCTACTAATCTCGGGCCTACCTTAACCCCTTCCTCAACTCTATTTAACCTACCCGATAAACTACCTATACTAGAAACTAGGTCCCTAACCTCACCCTTCAACTTACTAACGTCTTCAACGTTAGTATAGGTTCGGCCTTCGTCAGCTGTAAGCCTACCCCTGCCCTCACCAAGCGTTGAGGGCAGGGGTACCTCGCGTACACTACGTTTTAAATCCACTATCTCTTCACTCAACTCACAAAAGAAACAAACCGATCTCTCGGTAATCGCCACAGGACCACCGTTGTAAGCTTTAAAATCAGTATACCACCGATTAACCCCACACCTAGCACACGATGCTTTCTGCGACGGCATCGCGCAAGTTAAACTAGTTAACGTTTATAACCGTCACAAGTTTAAATTAAATTAAGCCGGCACGCTTTGAAAACATCTAAATCAATAAAAACCACTAATATTCAGTTACTTAACTATAACAATGTGAATATAAACGCAAGTATATAAAATTCAAAACTTTCTAACAGTAAATTTATCGGCAATATCCAAAAGTAGAAAAAATATCAGAGAGCCCAGGGAATGCGTCGGCTCAGTTCGGAGTTTTTCTTTGACGGTGTTTCTGACAATCTCAGTGGAGTTTTCTCTTGGAAAGTCTTGAGGAACCCCAGGTCCACCGGTAAAGTATAGATTTTTGTGAGGTTCCTGTTTGAGGTCGCTGTTTAACTTCTCATTTTCTATTGCTTGATTTTGTAGTCGATCTTCTATCGTGAATTCTCTCTCATTAAGCGCGTTTATACACTGTTTTAGTTCTTTGTTTTCTTCTTCTAATTTGTTCATTCTTTCATCCTTTTCTGCCAAGCAGTTTTGGATAAAAAATAGGTACGATTCCATACATTATTATTATTATTTTATATATATAAGGCTAAGTATTTATTATCACCGATAAATGCCTGGAATTCCCACCCTTTATTCGCACTGAATTCCTCGATCTGTTGACGGGGGAAGCAGCGCTTGATGTGGTGGGAGAAGGCATACCTCTTTCCTGTTCCCTCATGGAGACTCCTTGAGACGAGGGAATGGTAGATGCCTGTTGTTGTTGTTGTTGTTGTTGTTGTTGTTGTTGTTGATTTTTGTTTGCTCTTTTTGCCATTTTCGTAAAGTTTACTCACTTAAAATTAAGATATTCGTTAATAGTTTTTGGAAGTCTTAATGAGAGAATGTGACTCGATTTTTAGATACCAATCTTGCTTTACATTAAGGTTTTATTTACACATACAATATAGTTAAAATTCAGTCGTTCGTTCGTATGTCTATAGGGTCATCCTTTTGTTCTTTCGTATGTTTGTTATTTCAGGGTCACAAGTACAACTTGTGGCCATGTAGGACTAAGAAGATAGTGCCAGATGTCGCTAGAAAAATTTGAAGATATTTTGTTGTGACGGTAAATTTGTATGCCTAAATCTCTTCCTAACATAGGAATAAAAATTTTAGTTTTAAGATTTTTGTTGTTTAAATCTGTAAAACAAAGTAGTTTATATTATTGTTATTGAAGAATATCAATAGGTTTCTTGCTCCACTGTTAAAAATGCAAAATGTCTCAAATTGTTTAAAATTCGTTCGATTTTAATTTTGTGTTCCCACGGTATCTGATCACCCTGGTCAGCCTTGGGGTAGAGATTTAAGGCAGGCTCTTGAGAATCGTCTCTCGGTTCGAAGGGAATGGAAAGCAAACTGACCTGGCTCAAATGTAAGATGGTTTTTCTGTGTTTCGTGGTTAAACTTTTGGAAACTGACTTCAAACCCACTTGTTAAATTGGACCATAAGGTTGATCACAAATTTGAGGAAACACGTGACTTCGAAGAAAGGACTTTATTTTAAGTTGATTTGTAAGGAAAAGGAGGAGCTTTCCTTTGAAGGGAATGTCAAAGTCAAATCAAAGGACAATGATTCTTGACCCACCCAGTGAGGAAAAAGGGAAACTCCTTCCATTATGTGTGGATAAAAGTTTTCGTAGGAATGACCTCATGTAATGAAAATGTTTTTGATAGGTTATTCAGAATACTGTAAAGCGGAGTCCTTGTAATTTTAAGGTGTAACTTAGATTTCGAAGTTAGTTGTAGTTCTGTCCTCAAAAGTTAAAGTGGCTTTTAAAACAATCTTTAAACTCTGTGGCGTGATCGAAAATTTTTAAGTTGTGTTAAAACTGTTTCACGCTGTACGAAAATCTGAATTTCCTTTGTTTTACGCGAATCTGGTTGGAAGAGTTTAATGTTAGCAGACAGAAAAAGAACTTCGTGAAATTTCTTTGAATTTAATTATTGTTCACATTAAATGTTAAACTTGTAAGTTTGCGAAATATTATGTTTCCTCAGGGAAGAGTAAATATCTTGTGGTGCTCTTGTTTCCCGAGGAAACCAGTGAAGTTAGTGCATGACCATTTGAAGCTTCAGAAAAATTTACTCGACTTAATTGACGGACTTTCTTCCTGGAAAACCTGCGGAATTCGCGCAGAACTTTTGAGAGTAAATTTCCCAAAAATATTTGTAAGTAAACTACTGTACTTCTGTACACTTCTGAGATTATGGAATTTGAATTTAGTGTTAGTTCTAGAGTTATACACAAATAAAAAAAGCCCTCTGTATAAATGCTTTTTGAAACTTGAATAACTGCAAACATTTTCTTTAAATTGAAAATTTGATTTTTTGGAAAAAAATTTGTAATCGTACATCTGTATATTTCTTTTCAATTTATGTCCTATTTTGAGTGAAACAAAATAGACTTTATACGAGGGGGGGATGTTGTTTTATGCTACCTTGCAATAGGCCTCTCTTGTGAGCTGAGGGGTAAATTAACAATGAAAGTTCGAAATACAAAGTGGGCTTCAAGTAAGCCGAGAAAACTACACGTATAAAATTGAAAGGCCATCCGAGTGGATAGGCAGAGTCATCCTGAAACAAACGAACGCGCGCGCACAATAAGTGCAACCGAAAAAGGCGTTGCACCACAGTTTATTATGCAATATTATTAGTTAAGTAATGTAGATTATCTGATGAGACTGTAACTGTGTAATCTTGGCACGTTTAATTTTAAGTAAAATTTGTTTCTGGGTTTTTATTTTAAATTGAACTATACATTTATTATAATAATAATAATAATAATAATAATAATAATAATAATAAAATAAATAATAATAATAATAATAAAATAAATAATAATACTAATATTAATAATAATAATAATTTTTTTTTTCAGAAAGAACATATCACATAAGATATACATTACATCCCACATATTTAATGTAATATAATTTTCTTATTCCTAATTTCTATATCCTCTTGCTTTCATTAATTTGTTCAACTGACACTGCCTATTTAGCATAATACTCCATTTAGTTCATTGCACAGTTTCAGGCTATCTTAATTGAATTTTAAATTTATCTAATTACAGTATTTTTAAATTATAACATTGTTTTCATGGTACGAATTGATCTCCCAAAAACTTATACAAGAAGCTTAATCTAAGTCATGGTAAAGCATCTTTGCAGATGTCTGTAATGGTATTAAGGTTGATGTCTTGATTGAAAATACAGCACGCAGTTTACGTTGCTTGTAGAATAGGTAGTGCCAGAATCCTGGCTCTGACTGACTCTAATAACTCTTAGGCATTTTTAAACACCAGAATCCCATCTTCAGTCTTGCTTTCCTCCGCTGGCTCCCCATAATACCACCACATCTAAACCATACAGTAGCATTTACTAACTATTTATAGCTTAGAGCAAATAAAATAATATTTACGCTTCGTTTAAACATTAGGTTCTCGTAACAACATTTACATGTATACGACGGATGATAGGCAGTTAGCGAGCGTTGATGAGGAAGTAGATTTAGGTGTACGCGTATCTAAGGATTTAAAAGTTAGGAACCAGTGTGTGTAGTCTTGCGCAAAAGCTAATAGGATGTTAGGCTTCATAGCGCGTAATTTCGAATTTAAATCGAAAAATATTATATTGCCTCTTTACAAGTCCATAGTCAGGCCTCACTTAGAATATGCCGTTCAGTTTTGGTGCCCGTATTTGCGTGAGGATATTGATACGTTGGAAAGGGTTCAGCGACACGCCACGAAACTAATTCCGTCACTACGCAACAAGTCTTACGAAGATAGGATTAAAGAGTTAGACTTGCATTCACTCGAAACTAGGGGATTAAGGGGGGAACTTATTGAAGTTTTCAAAATCGTTAATAAAATCGATAACGTAAATTTTGACAAATTGTTCATTTTCGATAATAGCAATATTCGTAATAACGGATTTAAATTACGTGGCAGACGTTTCATTACTAACATTGCTAAAAACCTTTTTACGTTTAAAGTAATTGATAAATGGAATAACCTTCCCGCGCCCGTCGTGAACTCTACCAGCGTTAATATGTTTAAAAACCGTTTAGATAGGCATTTTAAAAATATTAACGTCGTTTAAAATAATAAAACAATTAGCAACAGGAGCTCTGGGGGTAATAGTCGAGGTTTGAGTCTGTTGACGATTAATGCCAACTTGTGACATGCTAGCAATAAAATTATATTATTAAAAAAAAAAAAAATAGACTAACACGAATTAGATGTAGCTTGTAGTGTAAACTAATCCACTTTTTGTTATACTCTTCATACTTTTTTTTCGTTCTTTTCTTATCTTCTCTTCACTTGCATGTCTGTAGTTTGAATGGTATAACAGTGTTTGAGTTAAGACTGTGTTTGCATGGTTTGTAAGCCTTCTTATTTTACTTCTTTTCATCTTTCACCCCTTTCCTATTCTCTTCCACTATTTTTCCGACTTGTCGGCAGTGGCCGGCGGATGATGATGGTGAGTCTTTCTCTCTTGTTTATGAATGAATGTTAACCCACGAATGATAGGTTTTGCTCTTACTTAACCCCTTACTCTCTTCTTTTATCCCCCTACTCTCTTCTTTCTCTCGGGCTAACCTTAGAGTGGCTCTTAGGGTCTTTGTTAGCCTTAGCTTCTGTAGCTCTGTAGATGTAGATCATCATCACCATTATCATCAATCACCGTATTCTAAGTTTCAAACATTCATTTATCATACGCATATATTATCCATTTATTTAAATAAAAACAAACCAAAATCTTTATTTACGAAATGTGTCTTTACAAACACTAGAATACAAAATAAACATTTCATAACGAAGGTTCTTTTATTATCTTTTAATCTCTTATTTTTAGTGAGATCACGGAATAATTGAAAATGAATCTTGGTTTATCTTCATTAGATTTAATTAATCATTATATGTAGCTTGAAAATACATACAGGGTGTCCCGTAAGTCTGGACCCATAGGGAAAAATAATAAAATTACAAAATAGTCCAAAAATTTATTACATAATCTGTTCAAAGTGTCCGCCGTTGTGTCGCACACATAGTTGAAGACGCAATCTCCACTGCGACAGCACTTTCTGAATCACAGTCGCAGAAATTTCTTGACACGCCTCCACAATGCGTGCTTTAAGGTGGAAAATGTTCTGAAGTTTGACCTCGTACACTTTGGCTTTCAAGTGGCCCCACAAATAAAACTCCAGCGGAGTAAGATCATAATAAAAAAATAATAAAAATAATAATAAAAATAATAAAAAAATATATTATAAATAAATTTTTGGACTATTTTGTAATTTTATTATTTTTCCCTATGGGTCCAGACTTACGGGACACCCTGTAGATAAGGGATCTGCAAAATGACTCGAAAACGTGGATGGATGGAACCCAGAAAAATGAATTATATTTAAAACAACTCAAGTATTTGGCAGTAAATTCAAATTCAACACTTTAAGTTTGTTCTAGAATAATAAATATGGTTCGTGCGTAATCAGTCTATGGTTGAACAAACCATATACATAGAATGTATTGTCAAGTAGTTGCGGTTAACATGTATTTTATATTTGTCTTAACGAAATATATTTCTCTCTAATATAATTTAATAATTTGCATTACAACAACGAAAACAATTATTGTTGTTGTTGAAGAATCCTATGAAGCATTTGGAAATTTTAGAGTTTGCCCTTATAAGCGAGACTCCATTTTCTCGAAACAATTCCTTACCATTAAATATCAAAATTCCCAAGCGTAATTTTTCGCCACAATTCTCTACTTCATGATGGTACACGCTTCGAATGTGGAAGCCATTTTGGGGTTTTGACTTATTTCGATTTAAATAAAAGTTCTAAAAATATCGATGATTGTGTAATGCAAAGAGGATAATAAAACTCGACCTTAAACATATAATAAAATATATTAAGTTTTAAGGGCGTAACCCTCAAATATATGAACTAGGTATATGAATATTAGAAATTAACTTATACATATAGGTAATATAAGCAAGTATAGAATTCACACGTATACAAGTCTATCTTACATGCTAAAAGTTTCATGCTATCGTTTATCTTACATTCATTGATAGATGATTTTTCCTACATTTTAAAAATTATGTAAGTTTTTACTGGAAAAGTTGAACTAAGTTGCGTGATGAGAGTATATTGTATACTTCACATATAGATCTACCATAGGAGATGCTAATGCCTGTAGATCAGCGGGTAACACCATTTCCCTATAAGCGAAGTGAAGACATTGAGGTCGGGGGTTCGAATCCAGATGATGCTGGTAATAATATACAGGAGGAGTTAGGGCAATAGGCCGCATTAGCTGGCTTGAGCGCTGTGCTAGTTTCCGCCCCTCGCGAATAATTATTATTTACCATAGGCAGTGGCGTAGGGAGAGTTCGTGGCGCCCGGGGGCAAGGGTAGAGAATGGCGCTCCCCTCTCGAGGGCTGCCGAAGGCAGCCCGAGTTAGGCCCTAAGGCGGAGGGTCCGGGGGCCATGCCCCAGGAAAATTTTGACTACAAAGAATCGATTTCATGCAATCTGGGCCCTATTTTCAACTATTTTAAACACCTATTTTCAAGGTAAATTAATAAGATTATATTGTTATTTTAACCTATTTTATTTTACTTCATAAATCATTGTTTTCATGAAAATTTGAAAATATTATACCAAAGTAATGAACAAAAACTTGAAAAGTCAAATTTTGCACAGATTCAATTTTGCCTTCATCTTTCGGTTTTATTTTTATCAAAAAAATCTAGAGGTGTTCACATATTTGAATTTTTTCTCAAATATATTTCTAATTATATAATAGATTTAGGTATACACAATACACACTAGTCAAATGAAATGTAATATATATTGTCTTATTTACCTATAATTAGTCTTTTCAATAATGTACTCGTACATCCTCGAACAAAATTGGTTAAAGCTCGTGATATCTTGATGAGAACAAATGCATTCGAAACCGGTCGGTATCTAGTTTTTCATCGCTATTTGTGTCCCCAAATTATACATATTTCACTCATTTTGTTTGAAGGCTACCCGCTGATAGCAGAAACGAAATGAATTTTCGGCATCAAAATTATAATAGTGGTTATTTAAATATTTGTCATTCACTATGTGAATACATTACAATCTGTCACAACCACAATAGTTTATATCGCACACTTAAGGCAGTGGTTAACTGCTAGGGGGTTGGCTCAATTGGTTAAAGCTTGTGGCAATGCACATCATATTTCTATATTTTTGTCACGATTTTATTTAATACACTTCTTTTGATACATTTGTTATATTAGCATGTATATATCACTTTGTTTCTATATGTACCAGTTTTATCAATAAATCAAAACTTAAATTTAATTTTTTTACCAGAAATAAACACTATTATTATTGGATCACCTGAAGATCAGGGTCCCCATGTAGTCTTGTTTTTTGCTTTACAGTACCAAATATAATAATAAATTTAATTTAATGCCCGGTTAGGTCAACTGTACGCCCTTGACTATTGGTTAGGCTAAGTCGTGATATTTTCGTTAGTTTTAACGCTGGGGGCCATGATCTTCAGGTAATCCTTATTATTATTATTATTACTACTATTATTAATACCCCTGTCTGTAGTTATGATACATGTCCAAACTTGCTTCCCGGCCGCGGATGTAAAAGACGCAAATGTCATGCTAAAAAAAAATTGCTCGCTCGGCCTTTGGCGCCCCCCAAAACTGCCGCCCAGGGCACGAGCCCCCCGCTTCCCCCCCTCACTAGTCCAGTGACCATAGGAAATAGCTGGAACTTTCAAATTCATTGTCATAGCAACCCACCATCATCAATCATATCCGAACTTTTTGATTCTGGAACCCTCTTTCATCGTTAGTTCATAAAACGATAATATAAATTTTAAATAGTTATAATTTACGGATCCTTTTTTTGTTGTTGTTGTGTTGTTGTTTAACTTCCTTCGTAACACCAAAGGTCATGTGACGAAGGGAACCTACCGTTTTATATAGGATCCGAACCACGGATTGCTACATCGTCTGGGCGAAGAAGATGGTCCTACATCGAACTACTACTACTACTACTACTACTACTACCACCACTGTTGCTTAATTTCATTGATCTACTGGAACCAGTACAGGGCGTGGCTACGACATAACCCACGCACCCTCCAAAATTTACCTTTAAACATTGTGCATTGTACCAATTTTTATCTACGCATCACAGAAAATTTTTGGTGTCATCTAAGTTGTACTGTATAAGAATGGTAATAAGAGATCTGGGCAAAAGCTGCATGGTGGCAGCAGGAATTTTGCACTGTGTGTGCACAGACTAAAGTATCTTATATAGATGGATATTTCCGGTTTATATTTTAGTCCACCTTTGCCTTGGAACGCGACGGGGTCGCTATGCAACCATAACTTTAGCAATTATTTTCTAAAGCATTTTAAAGTCTATATATTATAAAATTAAATTAACTTGAATTGAATTGAATAACCTTTTTTAATAATAAAATAAATACATTGGTTTTACAATTTAGAATGACATAAATAATTGTGAAGCTGGACATTTATTTTATTTAATTTGGCCCTTAAGCTTTAGGCTTTACTGGGATCGACGTGCAGTGAAGAAGATGCATTTCTCGCACAATATATATATATATATATATATATATATATATATATATATATATATATATATATATATATATATAACTTAATCATCGATGCATTCATACTGTAGTTTAAGTGGAAGTATGAACAGTCAAACATCTTTTTACACAGAGCACCATTCCGCCCATACGCCCATTTCAGGATATAAGCACTTCGGAGCAGATATACAGTATATAGTTTTGTAGGATAATCGCGTATCCAATAATGTGGAAATAAACTGCAATGAATTGTTCCTTCTGTTAAAATATAGATCCTAAGTAGCTCTATAACTCAGATAAGTTTTAAAATTTATCGTAATAAGGCGAATTCATATATGTAAGTCCAAAAAGGAGATATTTCGTATTCGGACTTGTTATTAACATTTCTGTTACCGGTGGTATTATTTCACATAATTAAACCCATTCGACGAATGATTTTGATGGCTATCAATACAATGCCTTTCATCAATAATAATAATAAACAGTCAGAAGGACCACATATTGGCACAGTGCTCATGCCGGACGAATTCAGCTCACTGCACTAATTCTTGCACGGATCATTATTACCAGCACCATCGAGATTCGAACCCCTGACCTCAGTGGCCGCTAAAGTTCATAGTATGACGTCTCACACACACATACACACATACAACTATATATATATATACATGTATATGTAAAAATTTATTTTCAAGTTTAGGTTAGGCTAGGTTACTATACTCTATATTCAGTTTCTACTTGTTTAGGGGGGTGAAGACACACCCACCCCTTTTGGCACTTGCACTCTGGCAGTAGCACTCCCCCACTTGGCACTGGACTCCCCCATTCCCCCAACCCCGCATCCCCTGTACATAAATGCGACCATACTACCGCGTGTACTAAACAGCATACCTACTCTATCGTGCACTCGTACAACGTTGATTTATCGTTTAATTATAGATCTATTGGAGGGTTGGGGGAATTTAGCTAGTAGTTATAAAGTGACTTCTTTCGGTAATTCGTGGAGTGTTGAAGAAAGCGCGAATCTTAAGAAAATAAATATGATTTTGTTCGACTCTATCATTTTGCCCGTACTTTTCAGTTAGGTTCAGCTTTTCCCCTCCCCACCTGAACGTCAAAAGCGAAGAGAAAACATCGCTGAAATACAGCAATGAAATCTTGGCGGAGGGAAAAATTTTCCTCATCATTCCATTCTGAGCAAAGGACCTGCTCTTTGATTTCCACATAAATGAAAACCATAAATGCAGATCAGGGATATTTGTATCGTTTTCCCTCGTAAACCAAAACCAATTTTAAAAACAGATTTACAGATTATTTTCGGCAATTTTACGTATTTGGTGTACGGACTCTCTCTCTCTCTCTCTCTCTCTCGCTCTCTCTCTCTCTCTCTCTCTCTCTCTCTCTCTCTCTCTATATATATATAATATATATATATATAATTTTAACTGCAAACAACACACAGTCTAATTAATGTAAAGAACGACGCTTGTGTAGAAGAGCGTTCCGCACAAGATGAGGAGGGAGAACGAACAAATAAAAAATGAGGTACCTCCCGGGAATCGAACCCGGGATCATCCGATTGCCGGTCAGATATGCTATCCACTACACCAAGGACCTCGATCAATCAGAAGTCGTAATTCTCCTACATACGAGCAGAAACCAATGCCCTGAGGGGGCACCTTCGCATGCCGTACATATATACATTTTACATTAATTATACTGTGTGTTGTTTGCAGTTAAAATGTATATATGTACGGCATGCGAAGGTGCACCCTCAGGGCATTGGTTTCTGCTCGTATGTAGGAGAATTACGACTTCTGATTGATCGAGGTCCTTGGTGTAGTGGATAGCACATCTGACCGGCAATCGGATGATCCCGGGTTCGATTCCCGGGAGGTACCTCATTTTTCATTTGTTCGTTCTCCCTCCTCATCTTGTGCGGAACGCTCTTCTACACAAGCGTCGTTCTTTACATTATATATATATATATATATATATAATATTATATATATATATAATATGGGATTGAACTCTGAATGGTCCCCAGAAGAGTTCCTTGTTCCATGATGCACGGTCTGTGTGTAATATATATATATATATATATATATATATATATTATATATATATATATATATGCGCTTCAGTGGTGCAGTAGTTAGCGTCTCTAACTGCATATCCATCAGCCCCGGGATCGAGACCCGGTGACGGCAGGCGGCTCGCAGCAAAACCCAGCTGCTCATCCTTCCACACAATAAAGAAATTGGTTGGTAGATAAATGGGTACCCTAGATAGCGTAGTGGTTAAGACGCTGGGATGCTGGTGGGGCGTAGTTCGAATTCCACGATAAACTGTAGGTCTGAGGTGGAGTGACAAGCTCGACCTTCGTCATATTGAACAATTCGGGTGGAAGCAAAACCAAGGTTATAGTGAGGAATAAGAGGACGATGAAATGGTGCATGTTTATTAACAGACGTCTTCTCGGAAAAAATCATTTCCCATCATCAGTGCTAAATAGTTAAAACAAACGTAAAAAAGTGAATAAATATGAAGAACAAAAAATTTATACAATATATTTATGTAAATATATGATAGTAATAATGTATTTACATATTAAGTATTTAAAAATGTATATAAAATATAGGAGAGTGAAACACTAGAACATCACTACTAGAACATTTCTACTAGAACATCACAACCTTTAAAATTAATAAACCATCCAAATCAGCAATAATGGATCACTGCCACCTCCACAACCACCCACTACTTCCCTCCAACTTCAAAATTATCAACTCAGCATATCAACCAACCGACCTTCGCATTCTCGAATCTCTCTATATCCTCAGTATGAAACCAGCCCTCAACGACTAAGTTCTGCTTTTAACTTAAACATAGCCATATAAATTCTCCCGCCTCACCTCTAGGGTGGCCAGACGTCCGGCTTTAGGCGGACAGTCCGCCTTTTGAGCACTCTGTCCTTAGAGTGGCCATTTCCAAATTTCCAAAAAGGAGGACACTGCGTATGTGGCCGTACGTTAACATATAATATATATATGTTAACGTAGGGCCACATACGCAGTGTCCTCCTTTTTAAATGGCCACCCTACTCACCACTGGAAAAGAAATCTGCTATCACTCCTTTTGGCTTTCCAACAACTCTAATATGGATATTTCAACAATTAACCATTCCCAACCTTGCTACAATCAGATCATCACCCCTATTATAACCTGGTTTTCAATATTTGTCACCTTTTAACCCGTGTACATTTTGACTCTTGTTTCACCCTTCTATATTTTATATACATTTATTTTTAAATACTTAATATATAAATACATTATTAATATCATATGTTTACAGAAATAAATATACTGTATAAATTTTTTATTTATCATATTTATTCACTTCTTCACATTTGTTTTAACTTTTTAGCCGTGATGATAGAAAATGAATTTTTCCGAAGCATTTGTTAATAAACATGCGCCAGCTCCTCGTCCTCATATTCCTCACTAAGTTGCGATTCCCTCGGAACAAACCCTTCATCTAAGTATATATATAATAATTGTGTGCGTGACCAGACAGAAATAGAAATAATATATAGACAAATAACATGATAGCATTTTAAACATTTTAAATCCTACATTTATAATAAAAATAATAATTAATATTATCTATACATTGCAAAAATTTGGGTTCTTTTGCATTATCCACCCAACACTAATTTTTTTATATAATGTTGGTTTGGTTTTGGTTATGGTACTTTATTTTCCTTCCATTATAAAAAAAATTAGTGTTGGGATTAGGTTAGGTTAGGTTAGGTTAGGTTAAAAACAGCCCGCCGCAGGCGTTAGCCGTAGTTAGCCGGCTTCAAGTTAGGTTAGGTTAGGTTAGGTTAGGTTTGCGATGTTGCGAGATATTACTACTTTCATGCCTTTTCACGATTAAAAATTAGAAGTGTTTTGCTAACGTACTTTATTTTCCTTCCATTATAAAAAAAAATTAGTGTTGGGAGGATAATGCAAAAGTACCAAAATTTGTCGTGTTCAGTAATTGTGCTTGACTTTAGTTTTATTTAAATAAGTGACTTGTTGAAAATATTTCTGAAAAATCAATTTGTTCCATTATTTCAAAGATCCTCAAAATCAATGATTAATTATTTGAATGATTTTTGCAATAAGTTTGAACGTATAAAGTACGTAATAATTTTATTAATTTAACCCATGACTGGGGGAATTTGGCAATAAGATGCAGAGCGTTTATTTACTGCAGTTATAAAGGCAGGTACAATTATAAAATATATATACATATATATCTCTGGTATTTCTTTACTATTACACCGGTGTCCGGTAGAAAGGTTTAAAAGCTGGTTTTCAATGTTTTTCAATGTACTGAATTAAAAAATGATACTCATTTCCGTCGCAAATGATTTGTTAAAGAGTTATTGAAGCTTAAACTCTCTAACGGGAAAAGGGTAAAAAAATGGCGCTTCCACTGATTTTAATTTGAATCAGTTAGTGGACATGGCTTCCTGTGGTCTGTGCTCCTTTGATTATTTTCGCTGTATCGCAGAATTTTATGGAAATTCAGAAAAAGCTACAGCTTTTCTTCGGGCATACGGTGTTCTTCCTCAAGTGGTGAAGTGTCCTTTTGGATAACGTTAGGATAAGGTTAGGTTTGCTTAGGTTGTTTTAGGTTCAGCCAATTTTGAAGGCGAAATTTATGTTTTTCCTATGGTTTTTGATGTGTTTTGTATTAATCTGACTTTCAAAATCTTCGGAAACCACTCGATTTTGTGATTCTCCGCACCCAAAAACTCCCGGTTCCCACTGGGGGTCCCCCAGGTAAAAAAGGGTAAAAAAGGGCAAAAAAAGGGTAGAAAGTTTTAACTATTAATAATACTTATTTACTTATTTATTTATTATTATAAATTTATAACAACTGGCTGCTTAGTTTTAATAAGAGCCCAGTAAAGCCTAAAGCTTAAGGGCCAAATTAAATAAAATAAATAGTCGAGCTTCACAATTATTCATGTTATTGTAAATTGAAAAAATTTATTTATTTTATTATTATTAATAAAGGTTCTATCTATCTATCTAAAGCTTTAAGCTTCAATAACTCTTTAACAAATCATTTGCGACGGAAATGAGTATCATTTTTTAATTCAGCACATTGAAAAACATTGAAAACCAGCTTTTAAAACTTTCTACTGGAGACCGGTGTAATAGTAAATATTTACCATCTATCTTTTTGTGATAAGAACATAAAATATCGTTGTTATTATGCTTATATTTAGCAAAAGTAACTTAAATAAAATTGGTGTTATATTAACTAAAATTCTGGTAACAGCAGCCAAAGTTTGCTTCATGTAACTAAGCATTTTTTTTCAGTACATGATGCGCCCGGTTTACGTCTACCTAAATATATCAGCTAATAGAGTGAACCCTCGTCCAACGCGTGTTTGTCCAGCGCGAATTTGCTTATACACGGAAAAATAAATGCGAACAATTATTTGCCGAAAGCGGAAAATTTGATTATACACGGTCCACCAAACACGCTCTAATAAAATAGTACTGTACGCGTGCCAATGCACGCTCTAGTGTTTTCTCCTACACTCTCCAACACTCCCGCATCTCCTTCCCTCTCGCGTCACCCTCGCATCACCCTTTGTCTCAGTCCAGCTAACGCGTTAAATTCAGTGAAGTGTTGGATTGTTTTTGTCGTATTTTGCAGTTGTTTTGTTATTACCCTTAGACAGCAGTATGGCACCAAAACGTAAAGCATCTGCAAGTGATAGTGAAGAGAAGAAAAGTCGTAACGTTATGACATTAGCCGAAAAAATAAAGATTCTAGATAAGTTGCGTGGTGGTATGAGCATAACATCACTTAGCCGCGAGTATCAGGTGAATGAGTCTATCATACACACCATCCGAAAGATTGCAGAAAAGATACGTGCTATTTTCATTTAGTATATTTTTATTTATCATATGTAAATATCATTATGTTTATGATTTTATTATGTTCTTATTTCATATACAATATAGGTAGGGAAATTAATTTATGTATGAATAAAAAATCTACGTATCTAAGTACTAATGGGAGACTTTACGCGGCCTCGTTCACGTATCCCCATTTATCCCATAACGTATTATTAAGTTTGTCCACCGCGGATTTACCTAAGGCGCCGTTCTCAAGGAACCTAACCCACGCGTTGGACGAGGGTTTATCGTATTCTTATGCCTCATTTGGAATCAAAATGGTATGTCATTCGGACATTATCTTCCCAGCTTCCCCAGATCGGTATAAACACAATGCAGTAATATAGATATAGAACCTCCGCTTTGGGAAATGTCTTTAAGTTTAAATATGGCGTAATATCTAATCTCGGATCTTTCCAGACATACGGATGGCATGACTCCTCCACAACACGATACACGATGGAATTTTACTGCTTTGAAGTCTTTCCAAACAAAGGGACAGCAGTCGTTGTATTTTATACGAATGTAGTTTTCATTATTTCAACAGAATTAAAAATATTTCTTCGTAACCCAATGACTGACGCAATTCACCATTTTACTCCCATTTTAATGGTTACACACTTTCACTGTAACATACTGTATATATACCTTTCAACCTTTCAACTGTTCCGCGCGATGATTCCTCATTTCACGAAGGTCAAGCTTGTCGCCCCTCCTCTCGAGTTGGCCTGGTGAAGTAGTGAGTTGGTTTCTTGTACTCTCCACCTCACATAGCCAGGTACGCCCGGCTCATCGGGGATTGTTCTGAGTCAGGCGACTAGTCTTCTTTTGAAGATGTCCACTGTAACCCCACTCGTGTTCCTTAGGTCTTTGGGCAGCTGATTAAACAGTTTTGGTCCTTTCACAACAAAACTATTTTCTTTCAGGGTTAAGGATGTTCCCTGTCTAGCCTTTAATTTGGGAACACGACACAGTCCTCCTTTTCTACTTTCCACTGTTGTTTGGGGAGTTACAGGGTTCAGAGTAAGATTAGGGACTAGTTTCTCTATTATTTTCCAAGTGTAAATAATGGTGTATCTCTCTCTCCTCCTTTCCAGTGAATATAGGTTTAATTCGCGTGACCTTTCCCAGTAGTTTAGTTCTTTGCACCCCTTGAGCTTGGCTGTGAAGCATCACTGAATCCCTTCTAGTTGTCTAATGTGTTCTTTTTTATATGGGGATGTTAATACCGAGCAGTATTCCAATTTAGGTATGATCAGTGTTCTCAGTCGAGGAATCATTATATTCCTATCCCTTCGTTTAAAGGTTTTCAGTATCTGCCCAGTTACTCTCTTTGCTCTGTTTACTGCTATCTTATTTTGTGTTTCAAATTTCGCATCATCAGTCATTACAACCACTAAGTCTTTTGCTTTAGAATTTCTCTGAATTTCCTGTCCATTTGGGGTATAATATTCCATGGATTTTAGGTCCTCTCTTTTTCCGTACCGTAACAGCTGAAATTTCTTAGTGTTAAACCTCATATTGTTGTCTTCCGTCCACTTGTAGATTCTGTTCATGTCTGTCTGTAGAGATCCTATATCTTCTGGGTTTCTTATTTTTCTACTGATCTTTGTGTCGTCGGCGGCAAAGGATGTTACTGTTCTGTCTCTGGTAACGTCCTCATCTATGTCAGTTAGCATGATTGTGAAGAGTAGTGGAGCTACCACTTTGACGACTGCGGAACCACAAAAGCAGCTCATATTGAACGTCACTAGCTTGTAAATAAAACTTATTGAGTTTTTCTTTATTTGTATGTCTTGCTTTTCGTTGTATCTTTGTTAGTTGTTTCATAATAAGTGTTTAAAATCGGGAAGATCATTTGTAATTACCTGGTATATAATTTTTTCATCAATATTTCATCATAAAATTTGGCAGTTACTAAATGTTAAAATGATATTAATAAATACTTATAAAATATCGTTTATATATATATATATATATATATATATATATATATATATATATAAACGATATTTTATAAGTATTTATTAATATCATTTTAACATTTAGTAACTGCCAAATTTTATGATGAAATATTGATGAAAAAATTATATACCGGGTAATTACAAATGATCTTCCCAATTTTAAACACTTATTATGAAACAATTAACAAAGATACAACGAAAAGCAGGACACATAAATAAAGAAAAACTCAATAAGTTTTATTTACAAGCTATTGACGTTCAATATGAGCTGCTTTTGTGGTTCCGCAGTCGTCAAAGTGGTATTCTGTTTCCCTCAATACATTTTGTAGCATATCATACTGAACTTTTCTAACAGCCTCACGTATCCTTTCCTTCAAATGTTCCAAAGATGTTGCCATTGGTGGAACAGAAACTTCATTTTTGACATAGCCCCAGAGGAAGAAGTCAAGGGGATTAGATCAGGCGAACGAGCCGGCCAAGGAATGGTCCCCCGACACTCGATCCAACGATCAGACAATTACTCATTCAGGAATGTTGTAACCTCAAAAGGAGCTCATATTGAACTTCAATAGCTTGTAAATAAAGCTTTTTGAGTTCTTTATCTGTATATCTTGCTTTTCGCTGGAGCTTTGTTAATTTTTTCATAATAAATGTTTAAAATCGGGAAGATCATTTGTAATCACCCGGTATATAAACTCAGTATCGCTAAATTTTGCTTCAAAATAAAAAAAAATAGATAAGTTTGTCCAGAAGAATACAAATTTTAAAATGTACACAGAACTTACCCAAATGAAAAAATAATAAGTCTATGTATAAATAAAAGAAGCATTCATAAGTTATTACCTTAATTAACACTAAACAAATTACAACAACGGCAGTAATCTACATGAAATACATTGATTTGCTGTACAAAATTAAGTCATTATCAGATAACCCCAAATATTCTCACTGTATAATAATGGGGGACTTTAACGGGCATGTGAACTCGGAATTCTTTGTAGAATTGGATAACATGTGCGAGTCGGCCAATTTAAGTATAAGTGATGTAGATGTATTAGGGGTAACCAGTGGTAATTTTACATACCTGAGTGAAATGAGTGGTACCACCAGGTGGATTGATCACTGTCTCACTAGTAATAATCTAAAGGATCGAATTGTTAGAGTTCATATTCTGCATGATTTCCTTCTTTCTGATCATAGACCATTAGAAATATTATTTAACTTTACCAATTTATGCGCAACACGACTTAACAAGAACTCAATAGGTAAGAATAATCGCGTCGATTGGTCCACTGTTAATATGCAACAGAGAATAGAATACAAAGACAGAACAAGTCACCTCTTTAATAATTTAGAAATTTTGCATCTTGCCTGTAGTAATCCTTGCTCAAAGGATTCTCACTGTAAACTCATAGATAGGTATTATAGTAAGATAATATCCCTGTTAAGAGAAGCAGGAAGCACCCTGATTAAATATTACAACTATCATACTAAGATTATTCCTGGATGGAATGATTTTATTGTCCCCCTGAAGAGGGAATCGAAAGACGCCTATGATTTGTGGTGCTTTCATGGTAGACCCAGATTAGGACCAGTATACATGAATATGTGTAGAAGTAGGGGTCAGTATAAGGCGGCCATAAGGCGATGTAAACAAAAAGAAGAGTCTATTCGAGCATCAAAAACCTGTGAAGCTCGCATAAATAACGATAATAACAAATTTGGGAAATTTGTTAAGAATGAAAGGGTGTCAAAAATGTCCTCCCTCCGACAATCGATGGAGTGTCGGGGGAGGATGAAATTGCAAAGCTGTGGAAAAACCACTACTCTAACATTCTTAACAGTGTGAGTATGGATAATCTTAAGATAGATTGCAGCGAAACGACTGTGGGAGGAACAAGGGAAAATACTTTGATATAATTTTCTGAAGTAAAAAGGTTAATTAAAGAGTTAAAGACTGGTTCTGCGTCAGGGGTAGATGACTTATCGAATGAGCACTTAAAATATGCCAATGACATAGTGTGTCTGCATATATCATTGCTCCTATCAGCCATGCTTGCTCATAGCTATATCCCTGCAGAGTTCATGAGGGTATATGTCTTGCCCCTGGTCAAAAATAAGTACGGAGACATTCTGTCCAGCAATAATTACAGGCCTATTGCTGTCGCTTCCTGCTTCTCGAAATTACTAGAAAAACTCTTGTTACTCCGATTAAATGATTTCCTATGGACATCTAATCAGTTTGGTTTTAAAAGGTCCCACTCAACTGACCTGTGTATCTATGTACTTAAAGAAACAATAGCTAAATAAATTGACAGTAATTCAACTATTTATAGCTGTTTCCTAGATATAAGTAAGGCATATGATAGGTTGAACCACAATATTTTATTTAAAAAACTTGAAGACAGGAAGGTTGCCATGTACATATTATATTGAAATTTTGGTATTCCCACCAATCTTTCACCCTTAGGTGGGGAAATGTACTATCCGAGTGTTTTGGCTCCTCTTGCAGGGTGAGAAAAGGCTCCTTGCTCTCCCCTATGCTGTTTAATGTATATAGTGACGAATTAATTGCTTCACTTAATGAGGGAACAGTGGGATGTTGTATAGATAACACAAGGATAAATAACTTAGTTTATGCCGATGATATGGTGTTAATAAGTCCCTCTGTTAAAGGTATGGATCGGCTATTAAAAGTCTGCGGAGTGTATTCGCAGGAACATGATATTCTTTTTAATGTTACAAAAACTAAGGTTATGCAGTTTCATCCTAAAAGCTGTAATCAGCCAGCTGATATAAGGTTTAAAATGAATGGTGAAGTAATTGAAGAAGTACAAGAGTTTAAGTATTTTGGTCAAACTATTACCAGCTCCTTGAGTGATGACTCGGATATAAGAAAACAATCTCAAAGCCTGTGTGCTAAAGCGAATATGACCATAAGGAACTTTCGATTTTGTACAAGTGAAGCTGAAGACACTTTCTGCAGTAATATATACGAACAGCAACTCTGGGTAAATTATAAAAGAGGTTCTGGCAGAACCCTAAATTTGCTGTACAACAGGTCTTTTAGACTCTTACATAAATTACCCCCGAGATGCTCAGCTTCGCAAATGTTTGGTACCCGCAATGTCCCGAGCTTCCCGGAGGTAACAAGACGTGCTCAATAGTCAATACAGTCTAATGCGAAGAATTAAAAAATCAACCAACCCGATTATCCAAGCTATCCATGAGTCTTGCCATTTATCCTCTAAGCTATGGAATTCTTGGTACGAAAACGTCTGTCTGTAGCTCCACTTAACTTCGACATGACAGTATTATTTCTAATCAATTGTATATATTTCTATCCTTAGTATATGAACTGTCATTGTATTAATAATATTTGTCAATAAACCTTTTCATTTTCATTTTCACCAAACGCAAAGAAGCAATTTTGTTACGATAATTCAAAGGATAACACACAATTTATATATGAGTTTAACACTGTACGCATGTATAATTGTATATGTGCCAAACGTAAAATAAAAAACAGATTATTATTATTATTATTATTATTATTATATATATATATATATATATATAGATAAACTAATAATTTAGCTCGCAAATTATTTACCACTGAAATTAAAATGAATAAAAAAAATTGTCCCAATAAACTTTGCAAAATGAATTTCCTTTATTAATAAGAGAAGAGAATAATATCTGTAATTATTAACAATTAATTGGGATTAAGGTTCCGTGCAGCATAGTAAAAGACGATTAGTTCTGAGTCTGATCGTCCTTAATCCGGACCATGAACGGCTAATTGGATCGATATTAATTAGTCAAATGGCCATGATAAGTGCGAACAGTCCTCAACACATATAACATGGCCTAGAATTGTATAATACACGATTGGCAGCGAGAAATTAGTTCCAAACAGGAGTAAATGCTATAAAACTGAATTAAGAACACGAATCTAGTTGGCGATGAGGAAAAGCAATCAAGATATCTATCTCTTTAGTACCTTTTATATATATATATATATATATATATATATATATACACAGGGCGTCCCAAAAAAATGTATACACACTTTAAATACTTATAAAGGCAGTGTTTATTAAAATACATTTCATTTTCAAAATGTAATAGAATCTACAGACATTATTTAATTGTTTTGTCAACGCCTGTTTTCAAACTGACGTCCGTTCTGGTCCAGGCACTGCTGATAACGCGAAGCAATGGAATCGCAAACATCACGAAACATTTCGTTTGGTATTGTGTGCATTCTCGTTCAATGGCTGCTCTCAATTCAGCGACTGTTGCAGGTTTTATAGCGTAGACTTTGTCTTTTAAGTATCCCCATAAAAAAAAGTCTAGTGGTGTGAGGTCTGGTGAACGCGGAGGGTATTCTACGAAACCCCTTCGTCCAATCCACATCCACATCGTGCCAAGTACCACTCGCAATACTCCACTCTTCGGTCCGGATCATCATCTTCATTAATAGCATGGACTAATCTTGGAATGTAACTTTTCCATTGACAGCGCTTCAAAATGCGTTGGACAGACGATTCTGAAATTCCTACTTCACGACTCGCTTGCCGCCAGATTTTCTTGGACTTTGGTGATACGTTTCCAGTACTCTTTCTTGCTTTGTGGGGCTTGTCGATGTCCGTGGTCTTCCGGAACGCTTCTTGTGGACATTCTGAACAGTTCCATCGGCTTCAAACTTATCTCTAATTCGAGTGATGGTAAGTCGCGTTGGTGGATCTGTTTGAAACTCCCTCCTAAACTGTCTTTGCACTTCAACTGCGTTTTCACACTTCCAGTAGCATTTTATAATGAATTTCCTTTGTTCAAAGCTTAGTCTGACTGCCATTATTAATTCTAATGGGTTTAACTTGGAAAGAAAGAAACATCAATTGAGCTATCAGCTGTTAAAGTGTGTATACATTTTTTTGGGACGCCCTGTATATATATATATATATATATATATATATATATATATATATATATATATATACTGTATATGTACTTCTGAATACACGAAAGGCTTTGGAATCATTTTTCTTGTTCCTTGTGGGTTTGCATCATATATATATGGGAATGAACTCAGAATGGTTCCCTGAGGTTTTTTATGATACACACAGACCGTGCATGGAAGAAGGAACTCTTCTAGGATAATTAATTATCCTAGAAGAGTTCCTTGTTCCATGCACAGTCTGTGTGTATCATAAAAAACCTCAGGGAACCATTCTGAGTTCATTCCCATCATGAAACGGACATGTTATGTGCCTTGAAAAGTGGACGCTCAATTCTGCCAGTTCAGGTTTAAGTTTTGTTTTTTGGCTAAAAATATAATAGTTACCCCTTTTTCTTTGATGTATTCAATCTGACGTGAAGGCAGCGAGTCTTTTGCTTATATTGAGGTTCTAAATGTAGCTGGGCTAGGTAGGCTGCTTTAAACCCTAGATCCTGTCCCAAAGCTGGATCCTATCTGCTTTGCAGATAGTTGGTGAGGGAAGCTATATTTTTGGGACCTCTTTGCGAGTGACCCGTTGCCCACGTCGGGCTAGCATCATGAAAAAGACAAATTATAGTATTTGTCATTTACCATTACTTATTCGGACTATAGTGGATTTAATTATCCTAGAAGAGTTCCTTATTCCATGCACGGTCTGTGTGTATCATATATATATACATATATACAGTATATATATATATATATTATATATATATATATATATATATACTGTATATATATATATATATATATATATATATATATATATATATATATATATATATATATATATACAGTCTAGGGTGACAATAAAAATCGAAAGTTGGAGTTTTTTATTGGCCATTTGTTCAATGCTGCTACTACATGAGAAAACAATGTACTGTAAATATTAGGTCATTCAGATAATATTTAAGGGTGTCTCAAGTGAGGTAAATAATTCTCCTTATTCATTAATATTTTTTTTAATTACTTATTACGATTGGAGTACGCCTGCACTTAAACTTTATGAACTAAAACTAACGTTTATTTACATTAATTAAAAAAAATATTATTTATTTTCACTAGGTAATGAATAATTAATGTTTGTTATAAGGAGAATTATTTACTTCACTTGAGACACCCTTAAATATTATCTGAATGATCTAATATTTACAGTACATTGTTTTCTCCTGTAGTAGCAGCATTGAACAAATGGCCAATAAAAAACTCAACTTTTCGATTTTTATTGTCACCCTAAGTCACACACACTGTGTATATATATATATATATATATATATATATATATATATGCACTAGAATCACAAAATAACACGTGACCTTATTAATAAGCAAACAACCACAAGGAAAAGGAAACACAAAGTCCGAGCGCTTTCGTGATATATTCACATTAATGTGAATATATCACGAAAGCGCTCGGACTTTGTGTTTCCTTTTCTTGTGGTTGTTTGCTTATATATATATATATATATATATATATTATATATATATATATAGGGTTGACAAAAATAAATAGACACCACGATGATTGTCCTGAAGAACAAACGGCAAAGCTCATCAATGTAATGCCAGAACGTGTATGAGCTTTACATAATGGAAAGGGGAAAGCAACACCATTCTAAATATATTAATTTAATAACAGTTATTATTTATTGACTTTTATTATCAAATCAAAAAGTATGGAAAGACCGAAAGTGTCTGCTTACTTTTTCAAACCTCTGGACAGTGGATATTTGATTTTTTCAAGATTATGGCTGTGAGGATCATCCGATTATAAGGGTCAATTTTCTTTTCCCCGGTGTAATGGGATACATAGGTCTTTGTGTTACTTTGTTTTGAGATCAGTACAATCCGGAAATAAGAATCACTAAAAGTTTCCTCCAGTGCCAAACATTTTTTTTTTGAGAAGTCACCGTATCACCGGATGAAAGACATGAATTTGATATTAATAGCCTCTCTCTCTCTCTCTCTCTCTCTGTCTCTCTCTCTCGACTTAGTATTCACGACCGAAGACAACCTCGTCACTGGCCTCACCATTGACGAATCGTTGGGCGGGAGTGATCACAGTCCGATTAGGTTCCGTGTCTGCGTCCCTCGGGTGAAGCGTAGTAACTCGAGAGGCAGTAAGCTCGATCTACGGCGGGGTGACTTTGTTAGCCTCCGGTATAGCGTAGGTGAGATGGGGTTAGAGGTCGGCGGTGATGTTGAGGGAGTGTGGAGTGCATTCCGGGACGAGTTTATGGTGCTGCAGTCTGCTACCATACCCTCAAAACCGGTCACCCCTGCATCAACGCAGCATAAGTGGTTCAGTTGTGACATCGCTTCGGCTATCCGAAATAGGAAAGTAGCGTATAGGAGGGCGAAGGCCAATCGTTCCCATGAGAACACTGAAGCGTATGTCCGTCTGTGTAGGGAAGTGAAGGCGAAGGTTAGGCTAGCGAAACGTAACGAAGAACTACGAGTGGCAAGCCTCTGCAAGGGGAACCTTAAGGAGTTCTTCAGTTATGTTAATAGTAGAAAGCCCATTAGAAGCATGATAGGTCCGTTAAAGGACCGAAGCGGCGTTCTGTGGACCTCCGACGCGGACATCGCTAATGTGCTTAATGAGTACTTTGCGGGAGTGTTCACCAGGGAGGACACCCGCGTCATCCCCGAGCCAGGCGTCAGGCACGAAGGTACTGGCCTAGATAGTGTTCGATGTACCGCGACAGTCGTTGCCGATAGAATAGACAAACTGAGCGCGTTTAAGGCTCCTGGGCCAGACCAGTTTCTCCCCAGAGTGTTGCGGGAGGTGCGCGACCAGGTGGCTCCCCACCTGGCTACAGTCTTCAACAAATCGTTGGAGACGAGCCAGGTGCCTGGTGACTGGAGGGAAGCCAACGTGACCCCTATCTTTAAGAAAGGGGATCACGAAAGTCCAGGGAACTATCGTCCCATTAGTCTCACTTCAGTTGTAGGTAAATTATTAGAGGGGATAATAGCGGATAGGATCGTTGACCATTTGGATTCCTACAAGCTGCTTAGGAACTCCCAACATGGGTTTAGACGGCATAGGTCGTGTCTCACCAACTTTCCACGTCATGTTGGGTGAGTATGATAAGAGTAGGGTGATTGATATACTTTATCTCGACTTTCAGAAAGCCTTTGATAAGGTACCTCACTGCCGGCTAATGGCGAAAGTCAGTGCGCTGGGTATCGGTGGAGAAGTAGGAAGGTGGATTGAAAACTGGCTGAAGAATAGGCGGCAGAGGGTTGTAATTAAAGGGGTTAGTTCGGGTTGGGCATCGGTCACAAGTGGAGTTCCTCAGGGTTCCGTTTTGGGGCCACTGTTGTTTATCATTTACATAAATGATATCGACGGTGGCATCGTCAGTCGGATCGCCAAATTCGCTGATGACACCAAGCTTGGGGCCAATGTTGGGACGCCCGAAGCGATCGAGCAACTGCGTGCCGACCTAGGTAGGATAGGAGAGTGGTTCGAAAAATGGCAAATGCCGTTTAACTTGGGTAAGTGCATCGAGGTTTTCAAGCTCTTACGCGGGTTCAACGATGTCGATTTTAGAAGCATGTTTAGTTTAAATGATAACCCAACTCGCAACAATGGTTGGAAGTTGGATTTGAAACGGTTTACGACTAGTGTGTGTGGGAATTACTTTACGTATAAGATCTTTGACACGTGGAACAGTTTACCTTCAGAAGTTGTGAACAGTTCCTCTGTGGATCATTTCAAGAAAAGGTCAGACCAAATCTTGCACACTATTTGAGTGTGTAGAAAATTTTCCCTGGCACCCGTTGCCATTGGTACCTCTTCGGTATGGGCCGCAAGGCCTTTTGAGGTACTTCTTTTCCTTGTAACTCCTTGTAACTCTCTCTCTCTCTCTCGCCTCGGTGGTGTAGTGGTTAGTGTCGCTGACTACGAATCCATCGGCCTCGAAATCAAGACCCGGTGACAGCAGCCGGCGCGCAGCAAAACCAAGCTGTTCATCCTTCCACACAATAAAGAAAGTGGTTGGTAGATAATTGGGTACCCTGGGTGGCCTAGTGGTTAAGACGCTGAGCTGCTGGTGGGGCTTGGTTTGGATTCCACGTTAAACTGTAGGTCTAAGGTGGAGTGAAAAGCTTGACCTTCGTCAGAATGAACAATTCGGGCGGAAGCTAGCCAAAGGTTACCAAAGGTGTATATAATACTAATACTAAGCGCGGGTCCCCCAAGCGCGGGGCCGGGGCAAATGTCCCGGTTCATCTCCGCCCTTTGGACCGGCCCTGCCTATATATATATATATATATATATACACACACACACACACACACACTGTATAGCAATGGACAAATGTCCCGGTTCGGCCCCCCCCCCCTTAGGACCGGCCCTGCCTATATATATATATATATATATATATATATATTATATATATATATATATACACACACTGTATAGTGTATATGTTAAGAATAATGGGTCGGGCTGTAATGTAGAGTATTTTAGGATCGCCAAATTCGCTGATGATACGAAGCTTGGGGCCAATGTTGGGACGCCCGAAGCGATCGAGCAACTGCGTGCGGACCTACGTAGGATAGAAGAGTGGTCTGAAAAATGGCAAATGCCGTTTAATTTGGGTAAATGCAAGTTGATGCACATTGGCTACGCCAATCCCAAGTCGGACTACTCGATGTTGGGGAGTAATATCGAGGCCACTGATTTGGAAAAGGACATGGGTGTGCTAATTAGCAGCGACCTTAAGTTTACCAAACAGTGCGTAGAGGTGGAAAAGAAAGCCCAGAAGTTGTTGGATTATATCAGGAGGCAATTTCGATTTCGGAACAAGGAGATTGTGCTCTCTCTGTACAATTCTCTGGTTTGGCCACACCTGGCATATGCTGTGCATTTCTGGTCGCCCACCCTCAGGAAAGATATTGAGAGGCTGGAGCGAGTGCAGGCGAGGGCCACAAAGTTAATCCCTTCCGTTAGGCATATGGGCTACAATCGACGCTTACGCGCCCTGAATTTGTTTTCGCTGGAAACTCGGTCAACTGATCGAGGTTTTCAAGTTCTTACGCGGGTTCAACAATGTCGATTTTAGAAGCATATTTAGTTTAAATGATAACCCAACTCACAACAATGGTTGGAAGTTGGATTTGAAACAGTTTAGGACTAGTGTGTGTGGGAATTAGTTTACATATAAGATCTGTGACACGTGGAACAGGCTACCTTCAGAAGTTGTGAACAGTTCTTCTGTGGATCTGTTCAAGAAAGGGTTAGACCGAATCTTGCACACTATTTGAGGGTGACAGAATTTTTCCCTGGCACCCGTTGCCATTGGTACCTCCTCGGTATGGGCCGCAAGGCCTTTTGAGGTGCTACTTTCCCTTGTAACTCTTTCTCTCTCTCGTTGACACTTCGTAGAAAAATATAGATGACAAAAATGTTATTTTAAAAATATGCCATTTTTCCACAAAATACACGTCGTTGGGATTTTTAATTTGAAGAAACGAACGCCATTATATGTCTATTTCACTAAACTGTATAAAGAGAAAGGACTTCCGTTATGCGCGTTTGGGTATACAACAGTTTCTTTTAAGTTTATATATACAGGGCGTCCCATAAAAATGTATACACACTTTAAATAATTATAAAGGCAGTGTTTATTAAAATACATTTAATTTTCAAAATGTAATAGAATCTACAGACATTATTTAATTGTTTTGTCAACGCCTGTTTTCAAACTGACGTCCGTTCTGGTCCAGGCACTGCTGATAACGCGAAGCAATGGAATCGCAAACATCACGAAACATTTCGTTTGGTATTTGTGTGCATTCTCGTTCAATGGCTGCTCTCAATTCAGCGACTGTTGCAGGTTTTATAGCGTAGACTTTGTCTTTTAAGTATCCCCATAAAAAAGTCTAGTGGTGTGAGGTCTGGTGAACGCGGAGGGTATTCTACGAAACCCCTTCGTCCAGTCCACATCCACATCGTGCCAAGTACCACTCGCAATACTCCACTCTTCGGTCCGGATCATCTTCATTAATAGCATGGACTAATCTTGGAATGTAACTTTTCCATTGACAGCGCTTCAAAATGCGTTGGACAGACGATTCTGAAATTCCTACCTCACGACTCGCTTGCCGCACAGATTTTCTTGGACTTTGGTGATACGTTTCCAGTACTCTTTCTTGCTTTGTGGGGCTTGTCGATGTCCGTGGTCTTCCGGAACGCTTCTTGTGGACATTCTGAACAGTTCCATCGGCTTCAAACTTATCTCTAATTCGAGTGATGGTAAGTCGCGTTGGTGGATCTGTTTGAAACTCCCTCCTAAACTGTCTTTGCACTTCAACTGCGTTTTCACACTTCCAGTAGCATTTTAGAATGAATTTCATTTGTTCAAAGCTTAGTCTGACTGCCATTATTAATTCTATTGGGTTTAACTTGGAAAGAAAGAAACATCAATTGAGCTATCAGCTGTTAAAGTGTGTATACATTTTTTTGTGACGCCCTGTATATATATACAGAGAGAGAGAGAGAGAGAGAGAGAGAGAGAGAGAGAGAGAGAAGAGAGATTTAACGTTTCTTTGTTTCAGTATTTTGATGTCAAACAAGATCAATTAACGTTAAGACTTTAAATATAAAATTTGTTTTGTTTTAGAGCAACAAAATACTTTGTTCAAAGGTATCAGTTCCAATTTTGTTGGACAGTAAAGTAAATAAATTATGCAACTTGAAAATAAATTTCGCTTAGATTAAACATACAAATAAGAAAATAAAAAGCCACTCTAATAGACAGAGTTTATTTCCACAACAGTTTCGACGCCCACTGGCATCCTCCTCGGGTGGATACAGAAAAACGAATTCGTTTTTCTGCATCCACCCGAGGAGGATGCCAGTGGGCGTCGAAACTGTTGTGGAAATAAACTCTGTCTATTAGAGTGGGTTTTTATTTTCATATTTTGACCTTCACGTAGAAAAAAGTGAAGTTTTTTGCATACAAATAAGATTATATTTACATGGAATTTATCATTTTCAAATTTCCCACATGCAGTCAATTCCAATTCCAAATAAATGTAAAGTTTTTGCGTTTAATCTGAACAAAATTTATTGTAAAGTAACATCATTTATTTCGTTCAAATTAAAAAAAATTGGAACTGATAATTTTGAACACGGTACCTTCTTCGAACTGATAATTTTGAACATGGTATCTTCTTGGAATTGATAATTTTGAACACGGTACCTTCTTAGAACTGATAATTTTGAACACGGTACCTTCTTCGAACTGATAATTTTGAACACGGTACCTTCTTAGAACTGATAATTTTGAACACGGTACCTTCTTCGAATTAATAATTTTGAACACGGTACCTTCTTAGAACTGATAATTTTGAACACGGTACCTTCTTCGAATTAATAATTTTGAACACGGTACCTTCTTAGAACTGATAATTTTGAACACGGTACCTTCTTCGAATTGATAATTTTGAACACGGTACCTTCTTAGAACTGATAATTTTGAACACGGTACCTTCTTCGAATTGATAATTTTGAACACGGTACCTTCTTAGAACTGATAATTTTGAACACGGTACCTTCTTAGAACTGATAATTTTGAACACAGTACCTTCTTACTCTAAAGTCCAAGCAAATTTTGTGTTTAGATCAAATAAAGAGCTTTAAGGTGAAGCCCTAACAGTAAAGACATCTGAGATTAAATAATAACCAATTCATCTTCTCTTCTAACAACCTACCAGTGCTCTGTCTTTCCTACCGTTACCTATTTTTCAATACTTGATCATCAAGCACTGATCACCTGATTCATTGATCAATGATTAACCAACATCTGTAAATATCTTTTGACATGTGATCGTTGATAGTACAACAACGCTCTGATTTCAGTTAAAAAAAAAAGTTAACAGGATTGCATGATCACATCAAAGCAATTGAACGATCACTCGTAGGATCAATAAAAAGTCTTGCATTGCAGATAAGCAATAGTGGTTCTTGCTATGTGAATGATTGCTTCGTCTTATCTTAATGTATAGAGCTCGAAACTGTTCACAAAATCCTTTCTCGATGCTGATGGGAAAAAAATAAATAAATACGTTCTTTTTCAATTTGTGTTCATCATCATAACATTTCCTTTTGTATAAAAAACTGGCATTAGATTTTGCCTTGTATAAAATTATTTCAATAGGGTGGAATAGTTTATTATACCTCTTTAAAGAAATGAAAACTCCGAGTAATCACAATTTTATTTTTTTCTCCAAATTTCAAAACAAAATTTGTCTCCTTTTTCACCAAAAAAATTCTTGACTCCAATGCCAAACATGGCTGGAAAACAAGATTTGTTTCCTCTATAAATACTTCATTTGTTTGAAGTTCCTTTTGTACACGACTCAGCGAGCAATATCTCTATTCTCAAAGTTTTGCAATAAATATGTCGACCTCTGGAGGAAAACTTTGCTTTTCCTTTAAGAAGTCGACATGGAGGAGACACATTTTTCATTGAACTGCTATAGGATACACTCGATCATTCTCGAAATCGATAGGAATGGAAAATGAATAAAAAAGTCCCTATACTCACTAAACAATGGGAACTGAGCTTAATGTTCTGTACATAAATCTTTGAACGAGTAATGATATATAACACTCGTCGTTGTTCCTTTCTTACCGTGTTCTCTACAAAAAACAAATACTGTATAAAACATTGAAAACTTTTCTTCCTTTCAATTATTTTTATTTAAACATCGTCAAACCTTGAATACTTCAGGACATATGAACTGTTTCGTCAGTACAAAGAATATGTCATATTTGTGTTAAAAAAAGATATAATTCTGTTTTTAATATAATATATATATATATATATATATATATATATATATATAATACCAAAATTAAGACCATTGAAAATAATACGATAACAAGAAGTAGAAGCGTAGAAAATACAGTACCGTATGTAAATACTACGCAAAAGGGAACTGCAGATATCGGGATGGGCAATGCATCTATGCACATCCCACATTATGTAACACACATTACACAAGTGGATATTACAAATTTGAAAAGAAGTGCAAGTTCCATCATCTTACTGTCTGCAACACCTATGCAAGATACGGGAGGTGCAAATACCGCCAAAAATGCCGTTGCCACTACCCTCAAAGGAACGCAACGGGTGAACAGGAAAAACAAACATCAAAGACGGGTACCAATTTTTTAGACGTAGCCAACACAATTCAGCTGCTAAATACTATCCAGCAAATAAAAAGTCAGCTGACAAATATAGGAATCCGAGAGCCGGAGAGAAGGCACGCACAAATACACTTCATACGTTATCGGGACAACAGGTACCGACAAAGATAAAAAAAGAGGCATATTCTCGGAGGACCACAAGGCAACCAACCATTCATTCCTCGGACAAAGTTTTATACCTGAAAGGACTCATGCAAGAAGCCGGAGCAGACTTTACATGCCTCACGGAAACTCATTTAAAGGACTGCCAGGCGAACTGTGAAAACTGTAGGTTCTGTGCTGACAAAAAAGAAATACAAATTGACAACTATAGTATACTCCGAGCTGACAGAACAGTGAGACGTAAAGGAGGATGTGCTATTTACACACACGAAAGGCATATGGTAGAAATGACTATTAAGTACCTTATACAGCTACGTAGAATGTGTAGCAGCAAAAGTTGAAAAATTAAATATGGCACTAATTGTAATGTACAGACCCCCAAACACGCCAACCTCAAAATTTTCAGATTCCATTACAGAGGTAAGAAACTAGGTAAAAGATCTACACTCTCCAACCCCAAATATTTTTCTCTGTGGTGATTTTAATTTCCCATTCATGAAATATAAAAGGATAGGAAAAACTTTATATATACACCAGGACAAGGGGGGCACACGGGAAAATCAGGAGCAGGTAAAAATGCTACTAGCTCTAGCTGATGAATTCATGTTAACACAAGAAATAACAGAAAACACAAGAAAAACAACTGCCTAGATTTGGTATTCACAAACAACAGAAATCTAATTGATAATGTAGAAATATCCTCGACTATAATATCGGACCACAACATTATTGAAATAACAACCAACATAAAAGCAACAGGAAAGGAAAGAACACGAACAACAGAAAGAAGCAAATTCGAAATTTTTAATTTTCACTCCAAAGCTATAAACTGGGAAGATGTTGCATCCAGCATGGAAATAATAGATTGGAAAACCATTTTCCGGGCCAAGACAACGGAAGAGATGCTAATGACTTTAGAGGAGAAGACGCTGGAAATTGTGGAAAGACATGACCCAAAAATACAGCAAAGAGGAAAGAGAAGCAGGTTCGAGAGACAAAAGAGGTCATTGTTCCGAAAGAGAAAGAGTGACTGCAAAACTAAATAACTGTAAAGATAACATCAGGAAAATATTAAATGATAAACTGGAGTATCGATGACGTCATACAGGAACTAACTGAGAAGCATACAGAAAAAGAGGAAGACGACGCTATAGAAGCGATAAAGGTTAACTCAAAATACTTCTAAAATTTTGCGAAAAGGAAGTCGAAAAACCATGCGACTATCGGACCTCTGAAAAACGAGAACAGTGATTTATCTGATGATCTAACAGAAGTACCTGAAATAGTAAGAGCTCAGTACGAATCATCTTTCAGTATCCCAAAAACTGACAAACTAATATGCAATAGAAACGCGTTCTTTGAAGAAGAACTACAAGGGGAAAGTATAACGGACTTCGACTTCACGACAAATGATATTACACAAGCTACAGGGGCACTAAAAGCACACTCAGCGGGAGGACCGGATAAATATATTGGATATGGAGACGATCACTAGACACGGGAGAAATACCGGGCATCCTGAAGAGCGCGAACATAGTCCTAATACATAAAGGAGGAGATCGATCCGATGCCAAAAACTACAGGCTGTAATATAAACAGACTTTGCCAAAGCGTTCGACAAGTGCGACCATGGAATCATAATACATAAACTGAAATATATGGGAATAACGGGAAAAGTAGGGAAATGGATATATAACTTCCTTAGTGAGCGTCGGCAAGTCGTTACAGTACAAGGAGTATCTTCATCAGAAACAGAGGTCCTCAGCTCAGTACCAAAAGGAACAGTATTAGCTCTACTACTCTTCATAATCATGCTAACTGACATAGATGAAGACGTTACCAGAGACAGCACTGTAACATACTTTGCCGATGACACAAAGATCAGTAGAGAAATAAGAAACCCAGAAGATATAGGATCTCTACAAACGATATGAACAGAATCTACAAGTGGACGGAAGACGAAAATATATTTCCTTAGAAGGCTGTGAACCCCAAGAGAGATGAAATTTCAGCTGTCACGGTACGGAAAAAGAGAAGACCTAAAACCCATGGAATATTATACCCCAAATGGACAGGAAATTCAGAGAAATTCTAGAGCAAAAGATTTAGTGGTTGTAATGACTGATGGTGCGAAATTTGAAACACAAAATAAGAAGCAGTAAATAGAACAAAGAGAATAACTGGGCAGATACTGAGAACCTTTAAGCGAAGGGATAGGAATATAATGATTCCTCTACTGAAAACACTGATCATACCCAAATTGGAATACTGCTCGGTACTAACATCCCCATATAAAAAAGAAGACATTAGACAGCTAGAAGGGATTTAGAGAAGCTTCACAGCCAAGATCAAAGGGTGCAAAAACTAAATTACTGGGAAAAGTTACGCGAACTAAACCTACAGTATATTCACTGGAAAGAAGAGAGATACACCATCATTTAAACTTGGAAAATAATAGAGAAACTAGTCCCTTACTTTGAACCCTGTAACTCCCCAAACAACAGTGGAAAGTAGAAAAGGAAGACTGTGTCGTGTTCCCAAATTAAAGGCGAGGCTGGGAACATCCTTAACCCTGAAAGAAAATAGTTTTGTTGTGAAAGGACCAAAACTGTTTAATCAGCTGCCCAAAGACCTAAGGAACACGAATGGTGAAAGGAAGGTTATATATATATATATATATATATATATATATATATATATATATATATATATATGCACTAAAATCACAAAATAACACGTGACTTTATTAATCAGCAAACAACCACAGGGAAAAGGAAACACAAAGTCCGAGCGCTTTCGTGATATATTCACATTATCAAGGAGGAACAATGTGAATATATCACGAAAGCGCTCGGACTTTGTGTTTCCTTTTCCCTGTGGTTGTTTGCTGATATATATATATATATATATTATATATATATATCGGCAATTGATTGGTGGCGCGGAAAACGCAGTTTAATAATAAACAGGAACACCAGAGAAAATACAAACATCCTTCAAGGTTTAATAGTACCAAACGTTTCGGAATGCACTAATTCCATCTTCAGGGCTAAAACAATAAAATTCCAAATCACATACAAAATACAAATTGTTTAATAACAATTTAAAATAAACTTAAAAAATTATAAAAAGTAGCTAAGAAAATGTAAAACATTAAAACTAAAAGGTAAATAAATGTGAAGTTAAAAAGTTAAATTATAAAAAAGTAAAAGCATTAAAACTGAAACGTAAATAAAATAAACTAGTACCTTAACCAAAACATAGCAGATCTATCGATGATTCGTCAGAATTTAGGTCTGGTTTTAGTTTATAAATAAACAAAGACTCCATAATTTTAAGCTTAAGGTCAGAGCTTCCGGCAGCAAGTACGGCGAAATTAGACTGTGAAATTGGGTGGTTATTGTTGTGCGAGTGATTACGTATGAGAGAATTAGGTGGATTGCCAAGGGGTAAATTTGTACGGACCGATTTACCGAGATGTTCGTAAATACGAGATTTTAAATGTCTTTTAGTTTTACCTATATATGACCCCATACAGTGGTCACACTTGTATTGATAAACTATGGATGACTTAAGAAGTGTAGGAATAACATCCTTGTATTTAAATAATGGTAAATCGATTTAGACTGGTGAATATAATTTTTATACATAGTTGTGGGTAGAATTCCTTGAGCAATTTTAAAAGTTTGTTTCTAATGTTAAAACTTGAGGTTCCCATATAGGGCAAAGTGAAATACAGGATATCTTTGGGGACTGTAATTAAGTCTCTAGTTGTAGGGCTTATTAGTCTATTTAAGGTTCTGCCTATTGTAGTCTCCACCAATCTAGAAGGGAAATTATTCTTGGCAAGGAGTTTCCGGATGAAATCTATTCATCGTGTAGTCTAAAGTAATCTGAACAGATATTGAAAGCTCTATTGGTCAGAGTCGAAATTAAATTTCGTTTGAAACCTAAAGGGATAAAGGAAGAAAAGTTCGTAGTAAGATTGGTGAATGTCGGCTTTCGGTAAACGGAAGTTTCAAAAGAGGAATTAGTTTTTATTATCTTAATATCCAAAAAGGACAGAGAGCTATTAGATTCAACTTCTGAAGTAAATTGAATATTAGGGTGTTAGAATTAAGGTAATTACGAAACAAAGGGATATGGTCTGGTGATTTAAACAGGAGAAAAGTGTCATCAATATATCTTCTATAAAAAACCGGTTTAAAGTTGGAAGGACACTCATTCAACCATTTTACTTCATGATGACACAGAAACGCGTTAGCTAAGGTGGGACCAAGAGGCAGACCCATTTGAACACCTTCAGTCTGTTTAAAATATTCCTTGCCAAGAATAATTTCCCTTCTAGATTGGTGGAGACTACAATAGGCAGAACCTTAAATAGACTAATAAGCCCTACAACTAGAGACTTAATTACAGTCCCCAAAGATATCCTGTATTTCACTTTGCCCTATATGGGAACCTCAAGTTTTAACATTAGAAATAAACTTTTAAAATTGCTCAAGGAATTCTACCCACAACTATGTATAAAAATTATATTCACCCAGTCTAAATCGATTTACCATTTATTTAAATACAAGGATGTTATTCCTACACTTCTTAAGTCATCCATAGTTTATCAATACAAGTGTGACCACTGTATGGGGTCATATATAGGTAAAACTAAAAGACATTTAAAATCTCGTATTTACGAACATCTCGGTAAATCGGTCCGTACAAATTTACCCATTGGCAAACCACCTAATTCTCTCATACGTAATCACTCGCACAACAATAACCACCCAATTTCACAGTCTAATTTCGCCGTACTTGCTGCCGGAAGCTCTGACCTTAAGCTTAAAATTATGGAGTCTTTGTTTATTTATAAACTAAAACCAGACCTAAATTCTGACGAATCATCGATAGATTTGCTATGTTTTGGTTAAGGTACTAGTTTATTTTATTTACGTTTCAATTTTAATGCTTTTACTTTTTTATAATTTTAACTTTTTAACTTCACATTTATTTACCTTTTAGTTTTAATGTTTTACATTTTCTTAGCTACTTTTTATAATTTTTTAAGTTTATTTTAAATTGTTATTAAACAATTTGTATTTTGTATGTGATTTGGAATTTTATTGTTTTAGCCCTGAAGATGGAATTAGTGCATTCCGAAACGTTGGTACTATTAAACCTTGAAGGATGTTTGTATTTTCTCTGGTGTTCCTGTTTATATATATATATATATATATATATATATATATATATATATATATATATATATATGTATATATATATTAAATGCAAAATTCTCCACACCGGGATTCAAACCCAGCACCTCCTAAGTAGAAGGCGAGGGCGCTAGACACTATACTAAGACAAGGTAAAAGTTAGTACAACTTGGCGCACATTTCAAGACTCGATGGAACACATAACGGTATGGGTTCAGGGGTGTTTTATGTACCAACCCCCTGAATTCGTGGCAATGCATAAATTCATTCAAATCTCTGGTGTAGCAATAGGGCCCCATAAATGGAATATCGTGCATAAACAAGCATGATTTTGCAAAATGCAGAATTACTCTATGTACTAGATTGTACTAACTTTACCTTCTGGTAACGTGATGGTTAGCGCCCTTGCCTTTTTCTTAAAAGATATTCTGCTTGAATAATGGTGGTGGTATTTTTTGCATTCTGCAAAATCATGAATGTATGGGGCCATTTGGTGTGAGAGGATGAGAGAAGGAGTGGAGGATGGTGGAGGGTGGTGGGGGCGCTAACCCCTCTAAAATAAAAGGTATGAAATTTGTAACCTAACCTAACCTAAACTATAGAGTATAAAGGTAACCTAATCTAAACTATGGAGTATAGAGGTAACCTAACCTAACTCGCATCATCCTTTCACGCTGCCACAAGAGTAACCTAACCTAAAACCCCCACCCAGAGGTTATCTCTCTACCAGCTGACATAATTTTATATATATATATATATATATATACCAGCTTGACCTTCGTGTGAAGAGAGACCAACACACAAAACTAAGAGGTGAGGAGAAGGTGAGGAATAGGGTTTCTCGTTTATAGGGATTTTCACTATCTCGATTTTCCGGGACAAAATCGGCCATCGTGCCGAAATCCCAGGATTTCTCGGTTTATAAAAAATAATGATAATGAAGTCTTAAAATGTTTACGCATTATATAAATCTAGATTAGTTATTTAATATTAAATATTAATATGTAAATATTTTAACACAATAATTATGATAAATATAATAAAGGAAAGAACGTAGGCCGAGTTTCAAACGTTGCAGAAACATAAATACGATTCTTCTCACAATCTTCTTTCAGATCGTCAGTATGGGTTCCAGAAGGGACGCTCTACTGGCGATCTTCTTGCATATCTCTGACTTTTGGTCATCCTCCTTTCGGGATCTCGGTGAAACTTTTGCTATTGCGCTAGACATATCGAAAACTTTTGATAGAGTTTGGCACAAATCTTTAATTTTCAAACTGTCTTCTTTCGGTTTCTATCCTTCTATATGTGCCTTCACTTCTAATTTCCTTTCTGGCTGATCTATAGCTGCGGTTGTAGACGGCCACTGTTCTTCTCCTCAAGCTATCAACAGTGGTGTTCCTCAGAGTTCTGTCCTGTCACCAACTCTTTTCCTTTTATTTATTAATGATCTTTTAATTCGCACTTCCTGTTCTATTCACTCCTATGTCGATGATTGCACTCTTCACTGCACCACCCACTTCCCAAAGTGTCCCCCTCAACAGTCACTCCATGATTCGCGTAGTACGGCTATGGAACACCTGACCTCTGATCTTTCTGCTATCTCTGATTGGAGCAGAGAAAACTTATGGGTTTCAATGCGTCAAAAACTCAGTTCCTTTATCTGTCTACTCGTCACAATCTTCCACACGACTATCCTCTTACCTTCAACAGTACACAACTCAATCCTTTCTCTTCTCTAAACATTCTTGGCGTTTCCTTTTGTCGTGAACTTTCCTGGAAAGATCACATATACTCTCTTTCCAAAACAGCTTCCAAGAGGTTAGGTGTGTTGTACCAGCTTCGCAGTTTCTTCACCCCCACTCAGTTCCTCTGTCTGTACAGGGGTTTTGTCCGCCCCTGTATGGAGTATGCTTCCCATGTATGAGGTGGCTCAACCCACACAGCCGTACTTGACCGGGTGGAATCAAAGGCTTTTTGTCCCATCAATTCCCCGTCTCTTACTCACTGTCTTCATTCCCTTTCTCTTCGCCGCAATGTTGCCTCACTCTCTCTTCACTATCGCTATTATAAACGGATAATGCTCTTCTGAACTCTCTAACTGCATGCCTCCTCTTTTAAGGAGAGCACGTAGCACCAGACTTTATATACTTTCTCATTCTTTTCCTGTCCAACTATCTAATACAAGGGTTAATCGGTATTTTCAGTCTTTCATCTACTCAACCGGTCAACTCTGGAACAATCTTCCTCAACCCATCTTTCCTCCTGTCTATGACCTCCAATCTTTCAAACGCGGAGTGTCTAGGCATCTCGAAAATCCTGGACCTTGATTTTGGCTCTCTTCTTCTTCTATAGCGTGGGCGGCGGCGCTTTTGCGGGCGTTCGCCCTTGGCCCCTTCTTCTACAGATCTACAGAAGCTAAGGCTAACATAGACCCTAAGATCCACTCTAAAAAAATGCCCCTATTTTTATTTGCCCGTTATTTTATAATGGATGAATTTTTATTATTGGGATTTCTTCTTCAGAAAGGTAACAGAAGAGTGAAAGTTTTAGTCCGTATATACCACTACGCATATATCTAAACATTTTTAATCTTTCATTACTTAATAACTAATAAATATTGTATACCAAAACCGTTCTTTCACCATTTCATACTTAAAGCGATAACTTTTCCTACTTTCGCTACTTTCGGAGAAAGCCTAATAAGGTCATAGGTGGCCTTACTAAGCCCAGATTACCCCAGATTCACAGTGGTTTCAGCAAGATTGTGAACCTCCACAAACTGTTTGTGATACTCAACTTTTTGAGGAAGCATTTTTCCGGGCGACTAATCTTCCCCTCTTGAGCCAGTGGAATGGCCCCCATACTCCCCTGACCTCACACCCCCTGACTTTTTTTTGTGGGGTTAAAATAAAGAGAAGATCTATTCTCCCATGCCTTAGACACTTGAAGACCTAAAGACCAAAGTCTATGAGGTAATCAATAACCTCCCAGCTACAGTAAGCTATTTCCAAATATTATGTCAAACTTTTGTGTAAGGTTGAATATTGTGTTAGAGAATAATGGCGATTACACTGAATATGTTTTTTAATTAAGGTTATTAATAAACTTCTATATTTTACGTACCTATTGCGTTTGTCTTTGGGTCTAGATTCCTTTTTTTTTTTAGTTTAGAACATTTATTTAGAAATAGGGCCATTATTTGGTGACACCTGGTAAACACATATTTAAGAGACATTAATATTCGCTATACTCAATTTACTTACATCCTTATTACATATATACTCTAGATGTATTGTTGAAACCTATGCAGTACACCCTGTATACTGAATACAATAATGAAACCCATATTTTGAAGATGCTGCGTATTCACCATATTTCGGAGGAATCAAGAAGATTCAGTCATACAAATGACAAAATGCGGCCGTATGCGGTAATTATAAAAAACACAAATCTTAATATCTCCTTTGACGATCTAGTTGAACCTCATTCGCACATTAACAGTCTTCCTTTCCCACAAAATGAATTCTGTCATTAAATTCGGGTTCGCCAATTTAGTGATTCTACCGACCGGCTATCTTTAGCTTTTACCGAAACGTTACTCTTCTTCCGGTAAATAAACAGTTTCAATTTTACCATAAATTTGAAGACGACTATATAATGAGAGTGAAAACGTTTATAAGAAATTGTAACCTTCTATCAGTAAATCGGCTTCCCAAGTTGTATATCCGCACTCTAGTACGTTATTAGTGTAATATTTTATTTGAAAAATTGGGACATCCTATATAGGCTTAGAATGGGTTCTTTATCACATTGCAAAAAGGGCAAATGCAGTAGAAATGAAGCATACAGCAAAGATGGAAGTTTGTACATTTTCTTAATTTTTCGTTCGCAAATATTTTTTCTTTAAACGAAAAAGTAGAAGATTTACTGTTATTCAAAGACAAATATTAGGGTAACTAGTCACTTACTTACATTACACTCATTTTGGGTTCCTTTTCCGACAACTAAACTAAACTTTTATAACCATTACAGTCCCACTGCTACTGGAAAAGTTAATGCGAGAAAGTTATTTATTTATAATATATTTAGGCAACATATATATACAGGGTGGGCGGAAAGTAGCTCCCTATTTTGGATTGGTAAAAAAATACGTATATTATCCATTTATTTCAGAAGAAATAATATGAAAAGGTAGGCATACATGGTAGGTTTTCTCTAAAATTCAATGTGGGCTCCAACTCTTTCCACCAGCTTCTGGAGCCGCCCAGGAATGGCGTCCACTGACTTTAGCAGGAACTCCGGCGGGATGGAGGACATGACTTCCCGAATTCGGTCCTCCAGTTCTTCCAATGTCCTCGGTTTGGTGCGGTAGACTTCTTCCTTTACCCACCCCCAAAGAAAGAAGTCGCACGGTGTCAAGTCGGGGCTCCTGGCTGGCCATTGATGTGGACCACGACGACCGATCCAACGCCCAGGGAAGTGGGCATCCAGCCACTCACGGACAACAAGAGCGAAGTGCGGAGGGGCGCCATCTTGCATAAATATCAGATCGTCGATGTTCTCCCATGTGCTGACAACCGGCCAGACCTCGTTTCGCAACATAGCAAGGTACCGCTCAGCATTCATGGTGTTGCGCAGAAGGAACGGGCCCACAACCTGATCTGAGGTCATACCACACCACACCGTTACACTGAACCGATTCTGCCATTTTTCAGCGGTAACCGTGCGACTTCTTTCTTTGGGGGTGGGTAAAGGAAGAAGTCTACCGCACCAAACCGAGGACATTGGAAGAACTGGAGGACCGAATTCGGGAAGTCATGTCCTCCATCCCGCCGGAGTTCCTGCTAAAGTCAGTGGACGCCATTCCTGGGCGGCTCCAGAAGCTGGTGGAAAGAGTTGGAGCCCACATTGAATTTTAGAGAAAACCTACCATGTATGCCTACCTTTTCATATTATTTCTTCTGAAATAAATGGATAATATACATATTTTTTTACCAATCCAAAATAGGGAGCTACTTTCCGCCCACCCTGTATATATATATATATATATTTATATTAGGGTGTTTCATAAATTAAAAGTTTGGAAACATTTTAATCCACATGGATCCCCTTGTTCCATTTGCTGAGGAGACTGATAAACCGAAGTATTAATTCAATAGTTTAAAGTTTACGGATTCCCAGTTTGATGCTCTGGCAGATCATAAACGGAAAAAATTAAACAAAAATCTGTCAATGAATTTTTATTCAACAAACGAGTACCATTTCACTACACATTTTCACAAAGATACAAAAAACATAACCACTTCTTGCGAATCATTTGTCCATGAAATCCTTCTTGGTTTTATTCGGGTATTTCGCCCTATGCTGCATCACAGTTTTGAGCAAATACTGCTTCTGCTCTTCGTTCTTCGTCAGAGAACAGTTGAACTCTTTGGTGAGCGCGATGGCTCTTTCGGCCCGATCGTTGACGACAGAGATTTTGTTAACAGTTGCCGCTGCTTGCTTGAAGCCCTCTACTTCAGTCCACTCGGCAACTGGCTTTTTCAAGAATTCTGTGTCCAAGTCGAATGCATGGAAGAAAGCCATCGTCTTTCCTGTCACGAACTCCGCCAGGTGTTTCGAGGCAAGATTCCTAACGTTCTTCCCTTGGGGTCGCTTGAGTTCCTTTTTCGATGCGGGCTTACCCAAACTGACGACCATCTGAGCCTTTCCTTCATCTGCCACATCTGCGTCAGTCTCTGACGAAGTTGAAATCACTAAAGCCCCCGTATCTTCTGCAGCTCCTTGTTCCTTCCTGGCCTTCTCCTGTTGTTCCTTAATCTTGTCCAGCCTCTTCCTTTTCCTAATCTCCTTATAGTGAAGCTTCATGTCAACAGGGCCCATGCTGCAGGAATTTGGATCTTCACGCTGCATGTCGAGAAAGTGGATGTCCTCCTGATTCTTCATCATTTCCTTAGCCTGTGAATGAGCAATGTCCATGATCTCCTTCGCTATTGCCTCCTTGAACATCGTCTCCTTCACTCGGAAGGACTCTGCTTTATGTGACTTGTGCTTCACAAGCCGGTCGTATTCCTTGAGAAGGGATTCCATCTTCCTCAAGGCCGAATCTCGACGCATCATGGGGATTCTCGCTCTCTCCCAAAATATGAGACAGGCATCCAGGCACAGGTTCAGGCATTTAGTACGTCCAAATTTTTGCTCCTTTTGGTGGTAAAAGTACTTTTTGAGTACTTGCAACTGAGTTGGAAGGCCACTTGATGTGATGTTCGCATCCGTCTGGCCAATAAGAAACACTTCTGTTTTCGCTCTGGTAGACACCTGGAAAAGAAAACAAACTAAATAATTCCACAGAAATAATTTCACATCGTAATTAATTTCATTAATTAAATAAAGAAAAGCAGTAACTGGGACTCGAACCAGTGTCATAGCCGTTTGGCGGCATCGCTCAAGTCGGCGTACACAGCACGCTATCCACTACACCATCTAGGGAGTGGATAGCGTGCTGTGTACGCCGACTTGAGCGATGCCGCCAAACGGCTATGACACTGGTTCGAGTCCCAGTTACTGCTTTTCTTTATTTATAAAACTGATACGTGTACACTACGTTCTCTTTGACAATTCATTAATTAAATAAATTTCAATACCGCAGTAAAATTACATTAATTAGTATCATAAATAATTACCAGCTTAGTTGTCCAATATGCAACAGACTAATTAATTTCATGTAATATTAATAATAAATACTACCACAGTAAAATGACAGAAATTAAATAATAATAAATTTCAATACCACAGTAAAATGAGATAATTAGTAGCATATATAATTACCTCCATAGTTGTCCAATAGGTTATACAACACGAACCGCTCAAGTGACGAAGAAAACCGTCTTCACTGCAGGCAGGCGAGAAATGAACTGACAAAAAGTCGTCAAAGTTGGGGACCTCTAAATGGAGCGCGATCTGGTTCAAACTTGCACAAACGTGTTTTCTTGTTCTTTAGAATACGGAGAAACGTGTGGATTAAAACTCCAAGCTCATTTTTATTTTACCCTATAGGTATGAAACACCCTAATATATATATATATATAAGCAATCCTATACGATGATGCAACTCTTATAAAATCTATTTAAATTTTATCCCCTTTCTTACTTACTCAAACTACTTTCAAATTCTCTCTTAAGGCTCGAACACTTAACCATTTCTCAAACATTCAAACACAAACATTCGAACATTCACATATTGGAACATTTCTTCAAGTATTCAATTTCTCTCACGCGCGAATATTCAGACAACTCCAATGCTCACTCATACAATCTACAAACATTCAAACATTCGAGCACTCCAACATTCGAACATTCCAACATTCGAACACTGAGAAATTCAACCTCCAAACTCTCAATCTGTCCTCTTATTCCCGGAACATAAAATTCCGCAGCCCCCAAAATTTCTTTTTCGAAGTTTGATCAAAATTACTGCATGAATTTCTTTTGATTTAAAAGATCTCGTGACAGCTTCCAAGAATTGGGGAGGGGGGGGGGGGCGGAATCTTTGGTTTTTGTTGTTTTTAGATTTATTTTATGATTAATTTAGTGGCTGGCTCCCTTTTCGCATTTTATTATTTATCTTTCTCAGTTTTTTATTTTCTTCGAGTTCTGCATCGATTATTTTTTTGGTTTTTATTTTTCGTTCGATAAAATTGGAATTACCACGGATTTTTAAATTTCTTTACGTACCATATCATGACAGACTCTCTCTCTCTCTCTCTATATATATATATATATACTGTATATATATATATATAATACAGGGTGGCCCAGAAACCCTGTTCCCGAAGGCTAACATGATGTAATGTACATTATAGGGCAGGAGTTTTTGTACACCTTATATATATATATATATATATATATATATATATAAAATCGCCCCACCAGGGTTCGAAACCACTACCTCTTGAATAGAAGATGAAAGCACTAGCCACTACACTACGACACGATGAAAAGTTAACCTGTCATATATTTAAACAACTTTGTTCATCCGTGTATTTACATTTATGAGACCCCTGCGTTGCACCAGATACGAGGGTTGTTCAAAAAGTAAGTTTACAAGGTTAATTACCGGTGCATTATGCATAGTACAATAATGTTGTTGGTAGTACAATATTTTGTTAGGCATGTGTGGCAACATCCGAGGTCACCACGAACCAAAAATTTTAAGATTGCACTCCCAACTTGTAAGGTGATGGCAACGATTGTTTGGGACCATCAAAGCGTTTTGCATATTGAATTCATGCAAAAAGGGACAACAATAAATGCCACTTCTACTGCGGGTGTGGTGTTCTTGCATGACAATGCATGCCCTCGCACTGCAAATAAAACACGCCAACTTTTGGAATCGTTCCACTGGGAAGTCATGGTTCATCTCTCCCATAGTCCTGACCTTGCACCAAGCGACTTCCATCTGTTTCCAGCCCTAAAAGAACAACTCGTAGGTAAACTATTTCAAAACGATCCTGATGCAGAAGGGGCCGTACGAAACTGGTTAAAAAGTAAGACCCCTACATTTTATTCGACGGGCATCGGAAAGCTTGCCTGGTAATAAAACAGTTTCTTCAAAACACCATGTAAACTTACTTTTTTAACAACCGTCATAGTTTAAATAAAATGCTGGTCCCTACCTTGAGTGTAGGAGGGTTAACACGTAAAATACCTCTGAACGCGAAAGCGTTATGCATTTCTTCGGTTGTTTAAATATATATCAGGTTGTGTTAACGTTTCATTCCGTCGTAGTGTAGTGGCTAGCACCATTACCTTCTAGTCAAGAAATAGTGGGTTCAAACCCTATTGGGGCGATTTCTTATCAAGAAAAATCATGCTTGTCCATGTAATGATATTCCACATACAGTATATATATATATATAAGGTGATTAAAAAAAATGTTAACACTTATATGGGTTTTTATTTTTTTATTTCCAATTTATACGTAAACATTTCTTGTGATGCAAACAGTGCTTCACACAGCCTCTGCTTGCTGTCTACGGCTATCTATGCATGTATGAAAGTAGTCAAACGTTGCTTCCAGAGTGGTCACTGATCACTCTGGATGACATCTGTAGTTCTGTCCCATATAAGTGTTAAATTTTTTTTAAATTTTCTTGATTGAAGGGTTTGTTCTTGGGGAGCCGCAACTTAGTAAGGAATAAGAGGACAAAAAGGCGGTAAATGTTTATTAGTCAGACGTTTCGGAAATTCAATTTCCATCATCAGTGCTAAAAAATAAAAAATAAAAAAGTGAACAAATATAGTGAGTAAAAGATTTTATACAATATTTTAATGCAGTCCTATAATAATAAGTTAAAGTTAATAAAGGTATATGAAATGTAAAGAGGTAAAACAGTGGCTAAAATATACAAATGTTATAGGGTGACACAAAAATTGAAAACAAATCTTACCGGGTTATTATATGAGGGGGTGGGTAATCTAATTGCATAAAGGTTGGGAATGGTTGACTGTTGAAGTATCCATGTTAGAAGCCGGAAAGTGGTAGCGGATTTCTTTTTCAGTGATGGTTTACTAAACATGCAACACACACACACACACACACACACAAAGTAGTAGTATGGACATCGAAGGAGGGGGGGCGAGGGGGGTAATTAGGGGATGGGGGATGATAAGGGGTAGGGCGGTGAGGGGTGATGGGGAGTCGTTGCCATGAAAAAGAGGGTAAAAATGGTAAAAGAGAGGAAAAACAAAAATTTTAATCTCTCAAAGGGGTGTGGTCGGTGTGTGGGTGTGATAAGATAAGCGACAGTGACCTAACCTAACCTAAATATACACGGGGAGCATAAATATACACGTGAAATCCTTCACCCGACCAGAAGGTACCCTTCAATCAGATGACATGATTGTGGGCGTGGCTTGACCCACTCTGCATTTCTCGTTATTATTAGGTCAGTCATTCTGGCTTGTGTGACGTCACACTATGAACTTTAGCGGTCAACGACCACCCTTCTAATCACACAACTGACCAATCGGACCTAGGGCGTTCAATATATTCTGATTTATCCGACCGTGGAATGTAAACCTTTTTACATATTTAATTAAATACAGACATGCACTCTTTATTTAAAATAAAATGACAATATATGCAGCAATATTTTTTTTCCTAACCAACTAATTATTTCTTTCCGTTTCACCATTGTAGTGATGAAGCTGGCAATAATTTCGAATGTGTTTTGGACAATAGTGATTCTCTACTGGATTTCGATCTATTGGATGAAGTTGAAGAAAGAAATGCTCATGAAGCCAGTTAAGTTTTTACATTTTTTCAAAATTATGCGAGCACCAACTCGCTTTTAAGTTATTTTTTCTTTGAAGAAAAATCCGTTTAATGTTTTCAAAGAACAATTGTTTATATATATATATATATATATGGGAATGAACTCAGAATGGTCCCCTGAGTTTTTTATGATACACACAGACAGTGCATGGAACAAGGAACTCTTCTGGGATAATTAAATCCACTATAGTCCGAATAAGTAATGGTAAATGACAAATACCATAGTTTTTCTTTTTCATGATGCTAGCCCGACGTGGGCAACGGGTCACTCGCAAAGAGGTCCCATAAATATAGCTTCCCTCACCAAAGCTGGATCCTGTCTGCTTTGCAGATAGCTGGTGAGGGAAGCTATATTTATGGGACCTCTTTGCGAGTGACCCGTTGCCCACGTCGGGCTAGCATCATGAAAAAGAAAAACTATGGTATTTGTCATTTACCATTACTTATTCGGACTATAGTGGATTTAATTATCACAGAAGAGTTCCTTGTTCGATGCACTGTCTGTGTGTATCATATATATATATATATATATATATATATATATATGGGATGAATTTCACAATTAAGCACGTGAAATGAATGAATGATGCAAACCCACAGGGAAAAAAGAAAAGTGATTCCAAGGCCTTTCGTGCATTCAGAAGTACACCTCGTCAGGGAATGAAGGGAGAAGGCGAGATAACGAAAAAATACGCATATGTACAACGGGACAGAAAATAAAAAGATTAGCACATAATTAACAAGCGTTGATTAAAGGCAAAAGGTATTTTAACAGGATATTGTCAATTGCATACATTCCCGCAGTTATTGAAATTATTTTTAAAATGGATAAATGCACATTCTAGAATATTCCTTTCAATTATATCTGTTGGAACAATTTTTAATTTTTCCTTTTTCCACCTGGGTTTGCATTATATATTTATATATATATATATATATATATATATATATAATATATATAATGTATAGAAACGACGTAAGTATAGAGGAGTGTTCTGCACACGAGGAAGAGAAATAACGAACAAATGAAAAATGAGGTGACCGCCCGGGAATCGAACCCAGGACCTTCCGATTGCTGGTCAGACATGCTACCACTACACTACGGGCCTCGATCAGTCAGAAGTCGCAATTCTCCTACATAGGGCAGAAACCAATGCCTTGAGAGGGCACCCTCGCAAATCGTGAATATGTACATTTAACTGCAATGACCACGCAGTATATTAATGTATAGAACAGAGCTGGGCATTTGCGGCATATTTTGCGGTACTGCGGTACTACCGCAAACCGCAAACCGGAACCGCATAACGCAGTACCGCAAAGGATCGCTGAAAGTACCGCAGTACCGCTACCGCATTCAAATTTCCGCGTACCGGTTTGGTGCCGGTTTGGTAGTTTGGTAGTACCGCAGTACCGCACAGAGCTGGGCATTTGCGGCATATTTTGCGGTACTGCGGTACTGCGGTACTACCAAACTACCAAACCGGCACCAAACCGGTACGCGGAAATTTGAATGCGGTAGCGGTACTGCGGTACTTTCAGCGATCCTTTGCGGTACTGCGTTATGCGGTTCCGGTTTGCGGTTTGCGGTAGTACCGCAGTACCGCAAAATATGCCGCAAATGCCCAGCTCTGGTACCGCAGTACCGCAAAATATGCCGCAAATGCCCAGCTCTGGTACCGCAGTACCGCAAAATATGCCGCAAATGCCCAGCTCTGGTATAGAAACGACGTAAGTATAGAGGAGTGTTCTGCACACGAGGAAGAGAAATAACGAACAAATGAAAAATGAGGTGACCGCCCGGGAATCGAACCCAGGGCACCCACGATTTGCGAGGGTGCCCTCTCAAGGCATTGGTTTCTGCCCTATGTAGGAGAATTGCGACTTCTGACTGATCGAGGCCCGTAGTGTAGTGGTAGCATGTCTGACCGGCAATCGGAAGGTCCTGGGTTCGATTCCCGGGCGGTCACCTCATTTTTCATTTGTTCGTTATTTCTCTTCCTCGTGTGCAGAACACTCCTCTATACTTACGTCGTTTCTATACATTAATATACTGCGTGGTCATTGCAGTTATATATATATATATATATATATCAACCAGAGCTTGGCATTTGCGGCATATTTTGCGGTACTGCGGTACTTGCGGTACCACCGCACTACCACCCCGGGCCCCCATAACGCAGTACCGCAAAGGATCGCTGAAAGTACCGCAGTACCGCTACCGCATTCAAATTTCCGCGTACCGGTTTGGTACCGGTTTGGTAGTGCAGCAGTACCGCAGTACCGCAATATGCCGCAAGTGCCCAGCTCTGATATCAACGTAAAGAACGACGCTTGTATGGAAGAACATTCCGCGCAAGATGAGGAGGGGAGAACGAACAAATGAAAAAATGAGGTAACCACCCGGGAATCGAACCCTGGATCTTCCGATTGCCGGTCAGATATGATAACCACTACACCATAGGCCTCACTCGATCAGAAGTCGTAATTCTCCTACATACGCGCAGAAACCAATGCCCCGAGGGGGCACCTCCCGCATGCTGCACATATATACATTTCAACTGCAAACAACACACAGTATAATTAACGTAAAGAACGACGCTTGTATAGAAGAACATTCCGCGCAAGATGAGGAGGGAGAACGAACAAATGAAAAAAATGAGGTAACCACCCGGGAATCGAACCCGGGATCTTCCGATTGCTGGTCAGATATGATAACCACTACACCATAGGCCTCACTCGATCAGAAGTCGTAATTCTCCTACATACGCGCAGAAACCAATGCCTCGAGGGGGGCACCTCCCGCATGCCGCACATATATACATTTCAATTGCAAACAACACAGTATAATTGACGTATATACAGTATGTGCGGCATGCGGGAGGTGCCCCCTCGGGGCATTGGTATGTAGGAGAATTACGACTTCTGATTGAGTGAGGCCTATGGTGTAGTGGTTATCATATCTGACCGGCAATCGGAAGATCCCGGGTTCGATTCCCGGGTGGTTACCTCATTTTTTCATTTGTTCGTTCTCCCTCCTCATCTTGCGCGGATGTTCTTCTATACAAGCGTCGTTCTTTACGTTAATTATACTGTGTGTTGTTTGCAGTTGAAATGTATATGTATGTATGTATGTATATATATATATATATATATATATATATATATATATATATATATATATATATATATATGATGCAAATCCACAAGGAGAAGAAAAATTATTCCAAGGTCTTTCGTAGTCAGAAGTGCACCTCGTCAGGAATGAAGAGAGAAAGCGAGATGACAAAAATATATACAACGGGACAAAAAGATTAGCACATGATTAACAAAAGTTAATTAGAGGCAAAAGGTATTTTAACAGGATATTGTCAATTTTATACATTCCCACACTGTTATTGAAATTATTTTTAAAATGGATAAATGCACATTCTAGAATATTCCTTTCAATTATATCTGTGTTTTTAACGAGCGCTTTAGAACTATCCCACTTGACACTATGATTACATCTATACACATGGTTAAACAATGCATTAGAATTATTTGCTGTTCTACACGCATATTTATGCTGTTTTACCCTAATATCTAACGTTTTACCAGTTTGGCCTATATATACTGAGTTATATTGTGTACATCTGATCGAATACACACAACCAACCATATTATCCGAGCGGGCGACCGCAGCTTATGTTAAAACCGTGGCGTGTTATTATTTCCTCCGACTCTGAGTACATTTTATATATGACTTTCATTTGATACTTTACAGGGGTTGGCACAGAGAGATCAAAGTAATCAACCTATGGAGTCCACAAAGTGGTGAGGGCAACAACCACGAGACTGACCATGAAGATTTCAAATTTGGGCCTTCCGGATATCCCGAGTTAAGCTCTCAGGAGATGTAAGTTTTTCTTTTTTCTTTACATTTAAACAAATATGTCTGTGATTATTTATTTAAACGATAGTAATATATGAGACTATGCTTTTTTTTTCTAACTAATTATTTCACCTGTTTTTCAACGCAGAATGGACTACAAATGGAATTGGGAATTCCCTACTGGATTCCGATCTGATGTACATACGATTGCTCGACGAGAATGAAGACGAAGCAGAAAGAATTAAATATTTAAGTGCGTGTGGTGTGCGCGTCTGAACAGTTGTCGGATGAAATATTGAAAGCGTAAACATTAATACTCTTTATATAGTCATTCATTGATACGCCTATCCCGACATCGTTACGACCGTTTGTACCAAGAAATAAGTTTGGTACGCTCGTGAATACAATGAAATTTCATCTCGTCAGTAGGATAATCCGTTTCTAGACCTCTTCCGACAGATGTTCCATTCACTAACAATGTTATATTCTTCAGGTTAAAATGTTCAAACTTGAGGGAGGATTTTTTTTATGTTTGCCTAAAACAGTGTTATGACTGACCATTGACACAAGTATTCGCCGCGGTAAATTTCCCAATACTAGGCTGTCAAGTTGTTTCGATAACAAACCAGACGTGACAGTAAACCTCTTCAGTTGTGTACGTTTCATAGGATATTTTGCTGTCGCTCTCAACAAAGTTTTCTCAACCTCTATTTGTTTAACTGCAGATAATTTTACGCGTCGGACACTGAGATACGTCTTAATAATGGATGGAACCACCGGCTTAGAGGCTTCTTCAATATACTCAAGCAAATTTAAACATACTCGGGGGCCGTGTGAGTGATTTCAATCATCATTTCAGTTCAGTTGAGATGTTTCTCTTGAACTAAAAAAAATCGCTTTGTAGATGGGCGTAACAACCGAAAAAAAATTTTTTTTAATTTTTTAAATGTCTTTTACATTTTTTCTACTTCAGGAGTATAAAACCCTGAGACACCCAAATAGGTTTCCTTAACGTCTTTTGAATAATTTAAACGTCTTTCAGTACGTCCTGTAATGATGATAATTGGATCCTGTTGAGACATTCACTTGATTTAAATACACATCACAGTGACTGATCATTGTATGAAAGCGTTAGTTTCAAAGTAAAGTGTAAAATCATCTTCACAATCTGTCCCATCAGAGTGCGTTATTCGAGCCTTTCAATATATACTGGGTGATTAAAAAAATTTAACACATATGGGGTTTTAGTTTTTATTTCCAATTTATTTGTAACATTTTTGTGAGGCAAATAGTGTTTCATACAGTCCCTACTTCCTGTCCATGGATATCTATGCATATATGAAAGCGGTGAAACGTTGCTTCCAGAGTCCTAAGGCACATCTCTAGTGGTATTGATTGGATGACATCTGTAATTTTTTCCCATATGAGTGTCAACATTTTTTGACTCACCCTGTATATATATATATATATATATATATATATATATATATATATATTGCTGGGGTTGTAAAAGAATGAGCCTGCGCAGGGTATAACGAACTTTATAGGGACAGTCAACGAACCAAGTGTGTTGAGGGGATTAATCGTTACGTAATTAGAATCCTCTATAGATATTTGAGTAGGCGAGATATTAAAAAGCGAGATCTCTGACTTACAACATTCCTCACTGTGTGGATGGACTAGATGAGACATGTTGAAGTGTTTAGAGCAAATACCAGACACTACCTCACACTGTAGAACCACAATTACCTATGAGAGACAAATGTATAGAAGACTTGTGTTTATATCAGTTAAAAAGTCAATCGTAGGCTTCATGCGTTTAGAGCATCTTTTTGATTTTTTAAAAGTCATTCTTTTTTATTAAAATAGAAGTCATTCTTTTTCGTTTAACGCCTCAAGGTGATATCTGCTGCTTCTTGTTCTTTTTCTTTTTCACGCGACATTTCTTTTTTTTTTTTGCCGTTTTTAAGTCCCTTTACCTCGCATTTTCTTCTTCACAATTTTTTTAGCGTCAGCAATAATCTCATTTCCCGTATGACGTAATTGTCTTTTCAACGCTTCTCTAGGCTTGACACCCGCCATCACATCTTCAATCGTGTTAACCCCTGATTGTAAAACCTTCCGTCCGAGATATTTGGCATCACTCTTTAGTAAGGTGACGGCCGTTCGTAATATAGATGAATGGAAAGATCGAACTGAGTCCGTTACCGTGTTGGTATCTCATACCACGGTACACGACTAAAGGTTTTCGCATCATACTGCAACACGCCGAAAGTGAAGTTTCACTGTTAAGCTCCATAACCGAAGGGGTAGTTTTGACCTACAACCATTTTTATATATATCACAATATTCTTTAGTAGGTTAGAAGCAACTTTGACATAATAGGGATTATCATACGTTATGCTCAAACTTTTACTAACATGATCAGTGATATGCACAATGCGTAGCAAACGCACCTGACCCCAACAAACGGGTGTTCCACGATATTACTGTAAATGTAACATATAGAAGGTCTGTCAAGAGGACGTTTCAATTTTTAAGTGGCGTAATAAGCTAGTCTCATCATCATTGAGTTCGTGAAACGTGTCTCTTTGGAAAGCAAAATTGTATCTTCCATCAGGTAGAATCTTTAACACTTTTTTGTCCCTAATATTTCCTTTTGTCTCTGATCTCAACAATAGAGGATGTTCCAATCCTGCAATCCATGCTACACGTATGATTTCGAAAAGTAGGTCATCTGTAAATTTTGATTTATCCATACTCTTAATTAGGTCTCTTAAAGTATCCTCCGTGCTATCGTAATGACCTTGACCTAGTGTTATTTCGGTGCTGTAGTACTGCACACTACCGTTACGAGCTAAACGCATAGTTTCATTCATTGTCACACCAGCTTTCTCAACTTCTTCGCGTTTTTCAAGACCATAAATACGACTTGTTTCTTCACAATACTTAAAACTTGGCATTCAGTTGAAATTCACACAATCCCACCTCGTATGACTCACGTGCCAAATCAATAGGCCTGTGTAGATCTGTTGTGAAGTTGGACAGAATATCGTCGCGGTACGTCCCCATCAAGGCTGAAGAGGGTAGTGTGACAGAATTGGTAAGGAGACATATTGTATACTATTAGAGTTTCATTATTGCACTCGCTTTTGTTATAGGAGTTGAAACCTTATGCGTAGCCAAGCCATTTTACCAACTACAGTTTTCATTTCTTCGTACCTTCCTAAGATTTTCTAAATTTTAAACATCTTTTCCCTAAATTAAATGTAACCTTCTGAAGTTCTTCACCAGTGATGTAGTCCAGACCACCATGGTCGAAACCGAGACCATATGCAATTTTTGCATGTATTCTATATTGTGTAATGCCTAATTCCTAAGCTCTGTATTTCACATTCAGGTATAAAGATTCTAAAGAGGTTATCAAGTGACAATTGCAAAATTTACTCATAATTTATTCACAAATTCATAGTTTGTGACATTAAATGTAAATAATTTTACAGCAGTTAACTGTCTACTTAAAACAAGATAAGTGTTCGTTGCACTTGAGGAACATCAACAAACTCAGCACACCTGAGATAGTGTAAAATATTTTTCGTGTAAGTCTGTACTTACTGTGAAATTATTGAAATCATGGATAGTGCTTTCTTTATACAAATTAGAAATCCCTTCATGTTTTTAGATTTTTTTAATGCATGGCGAAGTAAAGTAAATCAGAATCACTGATGTAGTCGAGACCACCATGGCGAGAGACCAAGACCGAGATCGAAACCAGAAAAAAAAAGGTCTCAAGTCCTACATCAATGTTCCTCACCATAGAAACCACCCTCAATTTTTTAATCATTTAGGTCTTCAACACAGTATATAATCACCTCTCCTTTAGGCTTGATGGACCAGACTTCAAAATTTTCCTGTGTCCATCCTCGTTCAAGGCATTTCTTGAACTTTCGTCCTTGTCGTGAAACACGTACATAATAGCTAATTTTGGAACGTTCTACCAAGAAAGCAGTTCGGGTGTTTTTCTTCTTGTTCTGTATGCACCCCCTCTTTGAAAATTCATTCCGTTGTTATAGATCATAAACTTGTTCTTGTTTCCCGTGTGCGTGAAGTGAGCAGAGGAGAATAGGGGGCCGTGTAATCACATATACAATCAGATGAAGATCAAAGGTGTTTTTACAAGTTCCGAGTTGGACCTAGTCGTTCGTCACGAATACAGAATATTAAAGATTTATGAGGTGTGAAGATTCCAGAAACTCAACAACCTCTTCTCGCCTTATATCAACACCTTATTGAAGGATAAAGTTGAAGCATCAGGCCCCGGGGTATCCATGAGGTGTTGAAACCGAGAATGAAAAAACAGCCTACATACAACGTTACCATGACCATGAAGGGATAAAATTTGAGCGGGAGCGCATTGCACGAAATCCTGGCAAGCGCTTTAATGCAAAGCTTTGTCTCAACAGTCTTTGGGGAAGTTTGAGCAGAAGACCGACAAGGGAAATATGCATCTAGCTCGTTGTTTTGGCGAAGTATAGGACTACGCCAAAGCTGACAACAAGGAAGTCCTTGAAATTATGCATGCAGGCAGTATGTAATACGATGCAATAGAACCGAAATGGCCAGACACATCTCGTGTCACAAACATACCTGTGACCAGTTTTACAAAAGTTTACGGTCGCATCAATGTTTGAGGGTTAATGCATTCTCTTTGTCGCCGGGTCCTGTAGGGCAGATACCGACATTGGAGGTGAATATATGCCACTATATGTGAGTTCCTCGGCGAGCTCATTGATGAGATCAAGGATGAGTATGGGAACAATGCATACACGGACTCATTTGTTTCAACCGGGGCGAAAACTTACTGTTTACATATCAAGGTTGGGAAAGAGTTGAAGTATATTGTGAAAGCGAAGGGGATTACTTTAAACCTTACAAACCAGGAAATTGTGAATTTTGCATCTCTTAAGCACCTTGTATGCTTGAAGGATCTTGACGTAGATGGTGACGATAAGGTGCCTCCTCATCTGGTTCTAGGAATGCATAATTTCCTTACTCAGAAACGAGGCGGCGTGAAAGAGCTTAGAGGGACGAAGGTATGTAGGAACACTCATAAGAAGCATTTTCATTTGTCTGGTTCCTACGACACTGTCCCCTTTGGTTTCCGTGGGTAGTAACGCAACGGTGTACATATTTTTATTTATTTTATTAATGCTATTTTATACATTTTTTACTATTTATTTATTTATAAATTATTATTTTATTTACTTGTATTCTATTTACTTGTATTTATTTTATAATTTTTAGCTCGTGTACTTTAAATAAATTATTTTACATCTTTAGATTGTGTATCATTTGTTTTAACATTTGAATATATATATATATATATATATATATATAATATGATACACAGACCGTGCATGGAAGAAGGAACTCTTCTGGGAAAATTAAATCCACTACACTGGTCTGCGTCATTTTTGAGGTCAAGGTTTTTTTAGTTGTTCTTTTATAAGTTTTGCATGCTGAATTCAAAAATGTAACTCATTTTGCTCAATCAGGTCAGGTTTTTATGCTATCTCAATTTAAAAAAATTAGATAATCGTTATGAAATGAGCAAGTTACAGACTTACATTTTAGCCAAGTGTTAGCCAAGCTCTATATAATAAACAGACACAACTTATTTCTAATTACGATTGTCATTACTGTTTTTCAGCATGAATGGAATGTGCAAGAATGACCCAAACAGGTTCTGCTACATCTGTGGTAAAGTCACTATGTCAGACCGGCAGTCAAACATCACACATTTTGTGAGGAAAAGCTATCACGCCTACGTTGGAGTTAAACTTGGTGACCAGGACAAAGCCTTTGCCCCTCACATATGCTGCAAAACGTGCGTTGAAAGTCTGCGGCGCTGGAGCCACAAGAAGGTAGAGTGTCTACCTTTTGGTGTCCCAATGGTGTGGAGGGAAGGAAGAGATCATACTACTGACTGTTATTTCTGTATGACAAACCTACAAGGTAAGTTAGTATGAATTTAGTATGAATTTCATTTTATACTTACAAAAATATGCCTGACAATATATGAGATATGTCTTTATCTTATCTTTATCTGTTTCCTTTTAGGCATAAATCGAAAAAACAAGCAACACGTAAAGTATCCAGACGTGCCATCTGCCATAAAGCCAGTGTCTCATGGACCAGAAATTCCAATTCCAACACCGCCCGACAACTTTGATTCGTCGTCCGACTCAGATGAAGAAATGGATGACGGTGACATATCTGGTACATACCAACCTACTGCCGAGACAAATCAACCCAAACTTTTGAGCCAAGCTGAGTTGAACGATTTGACAAGAGATTTGTGCTTGTCCAAAGAATCTGCTCAGTTGCTAGGGTCACGTCTTCGCGAAAATCGTTTGTTAGCTCCAGAAACATTCTTCTGGTATCGCAGCCGCGAAGAGTTTCGAGAATATTTCACGTTGGACGAAGAAGCTTCGCTGGTTTACTGTAACAACGTCAACGGCCTCATTGCAGCTATGGGTTTAGCATATGACCCTACAGAATGGCGGCTCTTCATCGACTCCTCAAGCAGAAGCTTGAAAGCAGTACTACTCTACAATGGTAACAAGGTCGCGTCTGTTCCGGTGGGTCACTCAGTGCAGATGACTGAAAGTTATAGTAACATGGAGCTTTTGCTAACTGCTTTGAAGTACAAACATCACTATTGGATGATATGCGGACAACAAAAGGTATGTTCGTGTCTACAAAAGAAAATATATATATATATATATATATATATATATATATATATATATATATATATATATATATATGGGATGAATTTCACTCACAATAAAACACGTGAAATGAATGAATGCTGCAAATCCACAAGGAAAAAGAAAAACGATTCCAAGGCCTTTCGTGTATTCAGAGCTACACCTCGTCAGGGAATGAAGATAAAAAGCGAGATGCCCATAAATATATACAAGTACAGGAAAAACAAAACAATTAGCACATACTTAACAAGGGTTAATGAGAGGCAAAAGAAATTTTAACAGGATATTGTCAATTTTATACATTCCGCACTGTTATTGAAATTGTTTTTAAAATGAATAAATGCACATTCTAGAATATTTCTTTCTATTATATATCTGTTTTTAACAAGCGCTTTAGAACTATCTCACTTGATGCTATGGTTACATCTATACATATGGTTAAATAAAGCATTAGAATTATTAGCTGTTCTACACGCATATTTATGCTGTTTTACCCTAATATCTAACGTTTTACCGGTTTGGCCTACAGTGCCCGCGAAAAGTATCCGATCACCCTTGAAATTTGTATTTTTTACATAAAAAACAATGTTTAAATGTATACTAACCTTATATTAGTATTTTGTCATCTGTCCTTTGGTTTGGATGACTTGTTCTAGACGTTTTGGCATGGATTTAATCAAGTTTTGACAAACTTCCACTGATATTTCCTTGCACCATACCTTTTTGATGGCCTCTTGTAATTTTTCGACTGAGCCAGTGTCGTGGCATTCAACCTTATTTTTTATTATTAGCCACAGATTTTCTATCGGATTGAGATCTGGACTATTACCAGGCCAATCCAAAATATCAAATTTATTGTCAGTAATCCATTTTGTCACTATTTTGGCCCTGTGACATGGTGCACCATCATGCATGTATGTTTTTGTCCTTTGGATTGCCATTGCCATTGGAAGTTTATCCTGTAGCATTGCTAAATACCGTGCACCATTCATAGTTGTGTTCTTCGGAAGAAAATATAAGTTTCCACGCCCATAGTAACCGAAACAACCCCAAACCATCACACTTGGAGGGTGTTTCATTGTCTTTAGGGTGTATTTAGGGTCCATCCTATTTGAGCCAATAGGCCGGCGAACCTTTTTTGGACAACTTCTGAATGTCAAAAATGTCGACTCATCGCTAAATAAAACCTTCTTCCAGTCATCAACAGTCCAATGAATGTATTTTTACAAAATGCGACACGTTTTTTACGCATTTTTTCATTAATGAACGGTTTCTTAGCAGCATGGCGAGATGGTAATCCGAGTTCTTTTTGGAGCCGCTCCTGGATAGTTCGTTCAGAAACACCAGATAACAAATTATTCATATTAAATTTTATTTCTTTCGCAGTTATTGTTGGGTTTTTCAATACTAAACGTTTCATAAGTTTGTCTGTTCGCGAATTTGTTTTTCTCGGTCTGCCAGATCGTTTTTTAGGGACTGGCGTGGTTAGGCCACCATTGTTCTTAGCCCGTGAAACCCATAAATTAACGGTACTTTGGGATATGTTTAATTCCTTAGCTATCTGTCTCTGTGATTTCCCACATGCATGCAAAGCAACAATAGCACCTCGACAATCACTCTTAAGTTGTTTTTTAGCACACATTATATATAAATTTTATTTACACCACTTTCTGTAAAAAAAAAAAAAATATCAAGAAATTTACACAAACAGTGAAATCTGACAAATTTGAGACACAGCCACCCGCAACGAAGGCTACCAGAACACTAATTTGAGAATGCGTTGGATAGCTCTCATATCAGCGAGCAACCTCAAAGTTACCAGATGTCGCTAGAACAAATAGAAAGTGAATTACGTGTCTCTGAATATCAAGGGAAAATATTGTATTTTCTTGAGTGATCGGATACTTTTCGCGGGCACTGTACATATACTGAGTTACATTGTGTACATCCGATCGAATACACACAACCAACAACATTATCAGGGCTATTCTTTATTAGACGTGATTTAACAGTATTATTATACTTAAAGATTACATTAATGCCAATTGCTTTAAGTAAAGTTGGAAGGTATTGAAAATTAACATGGTAGGGTAGGCTAAGGATATTCTTACGCTGAAATTCCTTTACAATTACATTATTATAATACCTATTCTTGGCTTTCTTAAGACAGTTATCTAAAAATGAAATAGGATAACATAATTTAGTACCAATATTCATGATATTGCATAACTCGGAATCTAAAAATTCAGGACTGACAACTCTCAATGCTCGAAGAAACATAGCAGAGAAAATAGAGGATTTAATCGAAGGATGATGGTCAGAATAAAAATGCACATAAGAGTTATTATTAGTAGGCTTACGGTAGACTTCATATTTGAACTGATTAGAGCATCTCCAAATTTTAGATCAAGAAAAGATAGGCTTCCATCATTTTCTTTTTCAACTGTGAACTTAATAGATGGGACTAAATTGTTGAGCCTACCAAGAAATAAGTCAACATCCAAATTATTAGGCCAAAGGCATAAAATATCATCTATATACCTGTACCAAACCAGGTTAAAATTAACAATCGTAGGCAAAATTCTACTTTCAAAAAATTCCATATATAAATTAGCTAGTACAGGTGAAAGGGGATTTCCCATAGCCAATCCAAACGACACAGCATAAAACTTATTTTCAAACTGAAATTTACAATCTTTGACACAAAGCTTAATTAACTCAATAAGAGTGTTGTGTTGAACAGGGAAAGAATATTCAGAGATCTTATCTTTTAAAAATCGAATAGAGCGCTTCACTGGTAAGTAAATTACTCTCGAGTCATTTAACGTGTTACTCAATTTTGTGTACATACTTTTTTCTCCACCCGAATCTATGTTTTCATGTTGGTACATACCTTCTCATGCTTTGTTCTGCGCGCCTGAGTCACCAACCCATCAGCCGTTGACGTCTCCTCGATCCTAACTAAGCTGTATGACTCACCACCAAGTCTGCGTCACGAGCTAATGCGAGCAGTTCGCCTCACAAGCTACCGCTAAGCAGTATCCTTAACGCTCAATACCACGTGACTTTTTCCAAATCAGTGAGACTGTTTAAACGCAGCAGTGCCGCGCTTAATTATGTGCTCGAGACAGGTTGTAGACTTAAAGACTACCAAACGTAATGTTATTTATTTGAATATTGATGAAATGGTGAAAATCGTTATATTGGCTGAGAAGTGGGCGGAGGAGAACTATAAAATACCAGCTATCGCGAGTGCCACAAGAGTGACACCCTCTCATACTCTATTATTTCTATGTTAACTGGGAGTCGTGATACAGCTCAACCCCCCTGCATTGATATAAGATTGATGTGGAAATCTAATCTAAATATTTACAGTACAATGTTAATAACGGTCTAATACCTACGTATCACCAATTCATTCTCGATAGACTATTTGAAAACCTTCCTCAACCTGAATACTTTGTTAGGTGCACTCGCAGATGATATCCGTTATTTTGATACCATCCTCGATCACTGTGATAAATGATGATTTTATGAAGTGTAGAGAAGAACAGGGTGAGAATGGGCTGGAACTTAGAGAATATTTAAAAGACACTTCTCACGAGAAGTATCATTCGCTTTGGGACGCTGGTCATGAGCGCTACAATCCCTCCCTGCCTTCACCCTTCATCCGGCGAAGCTATTTCTTTATACCAACCAACTGCCGTCACAATTTAGAAGAGTTCCATATGAATTATGAACTCTGAAAATTTTTCAATTGAGAAAATATTTGAAAAGAGAATAAAGGGACCCTTAGTGCGCATTAAATATAGTTTGTCATTTCATAATAATGTTGTAATAAACGATCGAGTACGCAAGCAGGCTTTTGAATCTATATGTTCAAAGATTAAGAATGATGAAAATGTTACAAGCAATTCTAAAATAGGAATAAAAATAACCATAAACGAACTTAAGGCTCTGTATATCGAGTATAAAAACCTAATACATTAAACGGGTCATTATTTCTACAAATAAATAGCTTGTGTTATGCAAAGCAATGAGGCTGTATCTATCCACAATTATTTGCCAGTTTGCTATACTAACAAAGAAATAATCTGCTACCATTTTAATAATTTGTATGTATATGTGTATTATTATTATTATTATTATTATTTTTAAAGGAAATGTATACATTAAGTAATTCCGCTATTATTTGTAATTTTATTGATAAAAATAAAATATAGTCTGATGTGTTATAAATATTTTAGGTATATGTAATGTATTATTATTATTATTTCTAATTTTATGTTGAATATATTGCAGTGTATAAAGTTATGAGAATGTAATTAATTCAACCATTATTTGTAAGCTTACTAATAAAAATAATCTCATGATATGTTCATAAATATTGTGTGCAGATGTGTTTCTATTTATCCTTCATTCATTTTTTTAAACTGTCTAAATAAATGTATTAACAAGATTGTTGACCAACAAGAATGGAATGTGACCGTTGTTGTAACTGAAAATAAAGAAAATAAATAAGGAAATGGAAATATATATCTATATTGATGAATAAAGCATTTTAACCATAAAGACTGAGGTCAGGGGTTCGATTCCTAATGTTGTTATTTCGCTGTTATGACTAAGAAAGAAATGAGTGGTGGTTGTTAAAGCCCATAGTATGACGTCATACATATAATTGGGAATGCCGAATCTCCCACATTTATATATGGGGAAAATTACTATTATTTTTTTCTTTCATTGAGCAAGCCGAATGTTTACTTGGGTGTGGTTCAGAGAGATAAGGGGGGGATCCCCTCAAAGGGTACTTGGGGTGATTCACGCTAGCATGACTCACACACGATGGAATGATTTATTTTGCCATTAGTCATCATATATAGATACCGAACGGGAAAATAATAATAATAATAAAAACGAGGAATGCTGCGTGGGTTAAGCCACACCCACAACCATGTCATCTAATTGGAGGGTACCCTCTGGACGGGGAAGGATTTCACGTGTATATTTATGCTCCCTGATATTAGGTTAGGTTAGGTCACTATCGCTTATCTTATCACCACTTTGAGAGAAAATTTTTGCTTTTTCCCCTCTTCCCCTCTTTTACCCTTTTTCCCCCTTCTTAACACCTTTTCCAGGGCAACTACTCCCCTCCTCCATCACCCCACTACCCTGATCATCCCCCATCCTCCAATTACCCCACCCCCCGCCTCCCTCTCCTTCGATGGACCCATTCTACTAAAGTATATAAGGAAATATCCCAAAAATAAATAAATAAAAGGATAAAACTAAATCTTGAAATGTAAAATTAAACTAAAAACATGGAGAAAGTTTTTCAAAGAGAGACACCCTTCTTCAGTCAGATACAAAGAAACACAAAATTAGAGAAGGAAGGGGAAATGTTATTCAGTCGATCTAAAATGTTAAAATGATTATAATTTGTCAGGAAATTACAGGAGCTAATACCTATACTATATATATAATTCCTCTCTTCAAAGAGCCCCATAAAAATTTCTGACCTTTTTTAATAATTTACATTTGAATGACGAGCAGTTAACAAAAATCTTAGAAAGTGTCATGCTGTAGTCAGAGTTAGTACTTTGCGTCTAAAAAAAAATAATTTCGCAACATTTTTATGGAGCTCTTTTAGAAAAAATATACTGTATACAGTATATAATATTTTAGATCCTTATGTAATTTGGTATCGGTATATGGATGATGTCTTTGCTATTTTGCCTACACTTTATGATCATTTTAACATTTTAGATCACCTGGATAATATTTTACCTTCCATAAAATTTACTCTTGAAATATAAAATTAATCATATATCTCCTTTTTGGATATTTTGATTAAAAGATCGACCTCGAGTAAACCCGCCTTTGCAGTTTTTCATAAAAGCACTCGCACGAATTCTTACGTGCATTAGTTTTCGGCTCACTCCCTGGCTACCAAGAGATGAGTCTTAATAGTCATGTTTCTAGGAGCTTTTAGAATCTGCAGTCCTCAAACTTTAGAGTGTGAAATTAATTATAGTGGAGTCCTTCAGTAAATTAGGTTATCCTCATAACTTTATCTATAAATCTTTTTTTTCTGCAAGGGAAACATTTTACAGCCGGGTTAAGAAAGACAACTACAAAAAATTTAATTGCCTTACCTTTTGTATATGATACGACCCATTGGAGTTTGCCACAAAATACAAAAATAACAAAAATAACGAAATTTGTTGCGCAATACTAGTTGCAACAAGCAAAACAAAAATATTGGCATCAATTAAATTCCATGCACCAGTTGCAGTAAGGTATATATACGGTGAAACCAACGATTGCAAAAGAAGAATGTATCAGCATAAGTATAGTCTTAGGGTAGGAAATAATGCATCAACCCTACATTTACGTACAATTAATAACGAACATAATATTGCTTTAAACAGATCTGCCTTAAATTTGAACATTAAAAATAGAGATAATTGATAGGATCTTTGCTCATAAAAAATACAAACAATTTTAATATGCGCAAAGGGTTGTTCAATATTGATAATGCCATGAATGAAATTCTTTTAAATGATCGAAAGTTTAAAAATATCTTGAACGGCTTTGATTCTACCAGATGTTCCTTGGCGCATCCACATAATTAGTCGCATTTTCCTTTCCTTTTCTAACTTTTAGTCTTTCTTTGGGCCTGACCGAAGAAGGGTGTCTCCCTTAAAAAAGTTTTATCCATGTTTTTAGTTTAATTTTACATTTTAAGAATTAGGTTTATCCTTCTTTTACTTCTTTTATTTTGAGAATTTTTCATTTTTCCTGACACACACACACACACACACACATATATATATATATATATATATATATATATATATATATATATATATATATATATATACACACACAGTATATATATATATATATATATATATATATATATATATAATATATATATATATATATATACATATACACATATATGTATATATATATATACACACACAGTATATGCAACCTATTGTAAGTCTGAGTCCAGAACTATGTGCAACTATTCAGGAGGACCATTAAATTACTGCAAGCACGTCCACTGAAAAGAAGGCTTCAAGAACGTGGAATGAAAGGAAAAGTTGGTTTGAGAAGGACGTGTATTAGTGACGTAAATAAGAAAAAGAGGTTTTAGGTTTTCAAACATCAAAACTGGTGTGATGAATAGAAGAATGTTCCGTTGAGTGATGAAACCAAAAGTGAACTTTTTGGAGATATGACGTAATGGTGAAACTAATTGCATCAGAACTGTAAAACATGATGCCGGTTCAGCTAGAGTGGATAAAATCGATGGGAATATGAATAACACCTATTCCCACAGACAAAATATTTGTTCAGCATGCGCTGCCGAGTGTATGATGTTGCTGTAACTAGGAAGGAGATTCATCCTCCAACAAAACAATAACCCAGAACATACTGCAGTACCCATCAAAGTTTGCTTGAAGAAGCAGTTGGAGATTTTGAAGTCCAAAGGCTGAAGTTTTCGCTACAAAGTCCACTGACCATTCCTAGAAACAATTTTAAGTGAGTTTTCAAAAGTAAGGCCATACTGTCCATTCGAAATGGCACGCAATTCCTTAATAAAAGGGTATATAAGGATCTGGTTAGTTCGATGCCCTCGAAATGTGTGCTCAGCCGTGCTCGAGGGAGTTACACTAAATAGTGAATACTGGCTCGTCTTTGTAAATTATTCCTTGAAATTTGCTGTAATTTATTTATACTGACTCGTATCCCTTAATCTAAGTTATAATATATATATATATATATATATATATATATATATATAGACAAGAGACACGACTCCCAACATTTATTGGCCAAACGTTTCGGTCCATTCAGGGGCCAACTTCAGTGACTAAATGAAAGCATAAAAAAAAAAAAAATCAATACTATAACCAAGGAAACAAAAGTTTAGTCACTGAAGATGGCCCCTGAGTGGACCGAAACGTTTGGCCAATAAATGTTGAGAGTCGTGTCTCTTGTCATTATATTCCTATTGATGATAAGATTCCCGAAGAACACTTCTATCGTAACTATATATATATATATATATATATTATATATATGTAAAAACGACGCTTGTTTAGAAGAGCGTCCGCACAAGATGGGGAGAGAGAACGAGCAAATGAAAATGAGGAACCTCCCAGGAATCGAACCCGGGATCATCCAATTACCGGTCGGATATGCTACCACTGCACAAGGTCCCCGATCAGTCACAACTCGTAATTCTCCTACATACGAGCGGAATCGAATGCCCTGAGGGGGCACCTTCTCATGCCGTATATATATACACATTTTAATTGCAAACAACACGCAGTATAATTAATGTAAAGAACGACGCTTGTGTAGAAGAGCATCAGCACAAGATGGGGAGAGAGAACGAGCAAATGAAAAATGAGGAACCTCCCAGGAATCGAACCCGGGATCATCCAATTGCCGGCAGTGGTTAGCATATCTGACCGGCAATTGGATGATCCCGGGTTCGATTCCTGGGAGGTTTCTCATTTTTCATTTGCTCGTTCTCTCTCCCCATCTTGTGCGGACGCTCTTCTACACAAGCGTCGTTTTTTACATTAATTATACTGTGTTGTTTGCAGTAAAAAAAAAATATATATATATATATACAGGAAGGAAGGGCCAAGTGCGAATACCTACAAAATACCCACCCATAGAAGTAACAAAAGAGAGCCGAAATCAAGGTCCGCGAGGCTGTTAAAAACTATGCCATCTTCTTTTAAATTTTGAAAAGAATGTGTAGTGTGTAAGATGCATGTATGTGTAGTGAGGAATAAAGGAAGAAGCGTGTGTTTGAGAGCATGCTGGACTGCTCACAGAGTAGATGAGACACGGAAAAAGGCCAGCTAAGGAGGACAGTGACAGAATATCCGCACTCCCTGTTTCCTTCCTAACGTCTCCCCCGGAGCAGGGCCGTTTTACCCATTAGGCACAATAGGCAAAGTGCCTAGGGCCTACGAAAATTTCAAGGCTTACGAAAATTTTGGGACCTAAAAAAATTAGGTGAATCACATCAGCAATCACTCAGTCTTCAGTAGGCTGGAAATAATTCGTTGAAAATTAGGAAGAATTTAGTTTTAGCGTTTTTCTAAAATTTAGAACGACATTTCACCAGCTGAATGATGTGGGGCCACAGTGTGGGGGGGGTCGGATGGGCCCACGAATGCAAGTGTGCCTAGGGCCTACGAAGGTCTTAAAACGGCCCTGCCCCGGAGTGCTTCCCTGGTCGATTGGTGTCTACAATCTCTTCATATACGTATAAATGCATTCCATATTACAATATAGAGTCAAATAGGAGGTCGAGTATGATGTAAAAGAACTGATACTAATGTGAATATCAAACTCACGAACAAAATATTTTCAATGTGACGAATTTAAATAATGGTCAAGAATAATGACGTAAAACAAGATAGAGAGACATCATTATTCACCCAGTAATAAGTAAATTACCATTTTAAAATATTTGGCTTTGGATGAACATGAAGGAGAGACAATTTATATAAAAAAGTTATCACGTTTCTATGAACATAATCCGAAGGAGATACGACAAGGTCGGACCAAGACTTTGACAAAATAGTAAGTGAACGCTCGCTTTGCAGTGAACTACTGAGCACGCCGATCAACAAAATCTTGGTACATTATGAATGGCAATATATGGTAAGCCGAACATTTATCTGTAGGGGAGTAATTCATATGTAACAAACTGCTCTCTCTCTCTCTCTCTCTCTCTCTCTCTCTCCTCTCTATATATATATATATATATATATATATATGATACACACAGACCGTGCATGGAACAAGGAACTCTTCTAGGAAAATTAAATCCACTATAGTCCGAATAAGTAATGGTAAATGACAAATACTATAGTTTTTTCTTTTCATGATGCTAGCCCGACGTGGGCAACGGGTCACTCGCAAAGAGGTCCCAAAAATATAGCTTCCTTCACCAGCTATCTGTAAAGCAGATAGGATCCAGCTTTGGGACAAAGCTTTACAGATAGCTGGTGAGGGAAGCTATATTTTTGGGACCTCTTTGCGAGTGACCCGTTGCCCACGTCGGGCTAGCATCATGAAAAAGAAAAAACTATAGTATTTGTCATTTACCATTACTTATTCGGACTATAGTGGACTTAATTTTCCTAGAAGAGTTCCTTGTTCCATGCACGGTCTGTGTGTATCATAAAAAACCTCAGGGAACCATTCTGAGTTCATTCCCATATATATATATATATACAGTATATATATATATATATATATATATATATATAGTTAAAAACATAATATTAAAAACCATAATGATATTAACAAATTAAAATAGGGAAAAAATCCACAAGCATTAAAAACAAAGTCACACTAAAAAAGGGACTATATTTTGTATATTGCAACGTTTCAAGCACAAACTATGCTCATCCTCAGGCAAAAATTCTAAAAAGTTAAAAACATAATATTAAAAACCATAATGACATTAACAAATTAAAATAGGGAAAAAATCCACAAGCATTAAAAACAAAGTCACACTAAAAAAGGGACTATATTTTGTATATTGCAACGTTTCAAGCACAAACTATGCTCATCCTCAGGCAAAAATTCTAAAAAGTTAAAAACATAATATTAAAAACCATAATGACATTAACAAATTAAAATAGGGAAAAAATCCACAAGCATTAAAAACAAAGTCACACTAAAAAAGGGACTATATTTTGTATATTGCAACGTTTCAAGCACAAACTATGCTCATCCTCAGGCAAAAATTCTAAAAAGTTAAAAACATAATATTAAAAACCATAATGACATTAACAAATTAAAATAGGGAAAAAATCCACAAGCATTAAAAACAAAGTCACACTGAAAAAGGGACTATATTTTGTATATTGCAACGTTTCAAGCACAAACTATGCTCATCCTCAGGCAAAAATTCTAAAAAGTTAAAAACATAATATTAAAAACCATAATGACATTAACAAATTAAAATAGGGAAAAAATCCACAAGCATTAAAAACAAAGTCACACTAAAAAAGGGACTATATTTTGTATATTGCAACGTTTCAAGCACAAACTATGCTCATCCTCAGGCAAAAATTCTAAAAAGTTAAAAACATAATATTAAAAACCATAATGACATTAACAAATTAAAATAGGGAAAAAATCCACAAGCATTAAAAACAAAGTCACACTAAAAAAGGGACTATATTTTGTATATTGCAACGTTTCAAGCACAAACTATGCTCATCCTCAGGCAAAAATTCTAAAAAGTTAAAAACATAATATTAAAAACCATAATGACATTAACAAATTAAAATAGGGAAAAAATCCACAAGCATTAAAAACAAAGTCACACTAAAAAAGGGACTATATTTTGTATATTGCAACGTTTCAAGCACAAACTATGCTCATCCTCAGGCAAAAATTCTAAAAAGTTAAAAACATAATATTAAAAACCATAATGACATTAACAAATTAAAATAGGGAAAAAATCCACAAGCATTAAAAACAAAGTCACACTAAAAAAGGGACTATATTTTGTATATTGCAACGTCATTATGGTTTTTAATATTATGTTTTTAACTTTTTAGAATTTTTGCCTGAGGATGAGCATAGTTTGTGCTTGAAACGTTGCAATATACAAAATATAGTCCCTTTTTAGTGTGACTTTGTTTTTAATGCTTGTGGATTTTTTCCCTATTTTAATTTGTTAATGTCATTATGGTTTTTAATATTATGTTTTTAACTTTTTAGAATTTTTGCCTGAGGATGAGCATAGTTTGTGCTTGAAACGTTGCAATATACAAAATATAGTCCCTTTTTTAGTGTGACTTTGTTTTTAATGCTTGTGGATTTTTTCCCTATTTTAATTTGTTAATGTCATTATTATATATATATATATATATATATATATATATATATATATATATACACACGCCTAGGTGGTGTAGTGGTTAGCATCGCTGACTACGAATCCATCGGCCCCGGGATCGAGACCCGGTGACTACAGGCGGCGCGCAGCAAAACCCAGCTGTTCATCCTTCCACACAATAAAACCTGGTTGGTAAATAATTGGGTACCCTTGCGGTAGCCTAGTAGTTAAGATATTGGGCTGCTGATCGGGAGGGCGTGAGAATGAACAATTCGACGGAAGCCAAACTAAATTTGATCAAGGTTATATAATGTTATAATGTTTCAGACCAACAAAGACCCTAGGATCCACTCATGGCTGGTCTACCTAACTGTGTTCGTAATCGTGTATTGTGTATGTCCTCCGTGGTGGCGGAGGGGACCTACAATTTTACGTGGGTTCCGAACCACAAGAACATAAGAAATTTATGTAAAAACCGCCGGTAAATTGGCAACGACCAATTTTTACGAAACTAAATAATTATCAATTTAAAACCAATTAATTATCGATTTAAAATTAAAAACAGAATCTCTGGATCCAGAGGATCTAGTCATAATAGACTACTATCCACAAATATGTTACACTCTATATCTATTTATAACGGACATGCAAATATATCAGATCCAAAGAATCCAGTCAATTTCATTACGGTATCCATCAAGTCACGGTCCATATCGATTGCGGACCAATTCAAAATTTACAATCATATACATTACAATATATACACTTACGAGAAAAAGTGTAGGTGTGGCTGTAAAGACTGTACAGTAATGTAGAAATGTGTGTGTATTGCAGAAAATTTTTAATTACTTTTTTCCAGATTTTATTTGACAATAATTATAATTACAAAGCGTTGGAAATATATTTTTTACTTTAATTTTATAATTTCTAAATATTTTTATAAGTAATATAGTTGACCGATCACGAAAATTACTCCATTTTTTTCTTTTTTGTTTAAGAAATGTCATACAAGTAACTAAAGAGGTGACCTAAATACTAAACGCATTTCATACGATAATGAAAACCTATTAAAATGAATATATATTTTTCTGTTCGAATTGTTTATACAGAAAACATTTATTGACAATGAACGCGCAATCATACTTTTAGGCATGATTTTCACTAACATTTATTAAAGTTTCCGAGCCCTTAAATTGAATGGTTCCCAAACATCATATATTAGCCGCGGAAGCTAAACTATTTATCCTATAGTTTATCTCACAAAACCATCGAATTTAGGGAATGGTTTAAGATTTTCTCCGCTTACACTACGGATGACATTAGAATAATGAGCTTTCGTAGGATCAGTAATATTCTGAGACTGAAAAAAAGCTATCAAGTAGAAAAGGGTAAAAAAGGGATTAAGAATTATCACTTGTTTCATTTGGAATATACAGTATGTTTGGAAAACCCTTTTTTCTTATTACCAGTTAAGAAGGTTCACTATTGGCCACAAGTATGTTATTATAGATTTTAGTTTAATTGAAACGATAATATACATAATAATTATATATATATATATATATATATATATATATATACACAGTATATATGAAAATGAAAATGAAAATGAAAAGGTTTATTGGCAGACTATAGTCCATATGACAAATATTATTAATACAATGACAGTTCATACACTAAGGATAGAAATATATACAACTGATTAGAAATAATACTGCACTGTCGAAGTTAAGTGGAGCTACAGACAGACGTTTTCGTACCAAAAAGTCCATAGCTTAGAGCAGTGGTTCCCAACCTAGGGTCCCCGGACCCCTGGGGGTCCGCGAAGGTAGTACTGGGGTCCGTGAGCTTTCAATATTTCGAGAGGCTCCAATGGAAATCGTACATTTACCCACGATAAGGGCGCTTAGGCTAAAATTTCAAGTTTCCTTGCTCTTGGCTGGAATTATTAATACTTTTTTTAATAGGCTGTATTTTAATTGCATACTCTCTTATATGTCCTTTATTTGATAGTGAAAAATGAGAAAACGAGTTAATTATTATTAATAAAAACAGTTTGTTTGGTAGACGGAATCTTTCAAAAACATGGGGTCCGTGGGAAAAAAATAAAAATAAAAGGGGTCCTTTGTGGTGAAAAGGTTGGGAACCACTGGCTTAGAGGATAAATGGCAGGACTCATGGATAGCTTGGATGATCGGGTTGGTTGATTTTTTAATTCTTTGCATTAGACTGTGTTGAGCACGTCTTGTTACCTTCGGGAAGCTCGGGACATTGCGGGTAGCAAACATTTGCGAAGCTGAGCATCTCGGGGGTAATATATGTAAGAGTCTAAAAGACCTGTTGTACAGCAAATTTAGGGTTCTGCCAGAACCTTTTTTATAATTCACCCAGAGTTGCTGACCGTATATATTACTGCAGAAAGTACGAAAGAGTGTGTCTTTAGCTTCACTTGTACAGAATCGAAAGTTTCTTATGGTCATATTCGCTTTAGCACACAGGCTTCGAGATTGTTTTCTTATATCCGAGTCATCACTCAGGGAGCTGGTAATAGTTTGACCCAAATACTTAAACTCTTGTACTTCCTCAATTACTTCACCATTCATTTTAAACCTTATATCAGCTGGCTGATTACAGCTTTTCGGATGAAATTGCATAACCTTAGTTTTTGTAACAAAAAAGAATATCATGTTTCTGCGAATACACTTCGCAGACATTTAGTAGCCGATCCAGACCTTTAACAGAAGGACTTATTAACACCATATCATCGGCATAAACTAAGTTATTTATCCTTGCGTTATCTATACAACATCCCACAGTTGCCTTATTAAGTGAAGCAATTAATCCGTCGATATACACATTAAACAGCATAGGGGAGAGCAAGGAACCTTGTCTCACCCCGCAAGAGGAGCCAAAACACTCGGATAGTACATTGCCCCACCTAACAGTGAAAGATTGGTGGGAATACCAAAATTTTAAAAATTTAATATGTACATGGGAACCTTCCTGTCTTCTAGTTTTGCAAATAAAATATTGTGGTTCACCCTATCATATGCCTTACTTATATCAAGGAAACAGCTATAAATAGTTGAATTACTGTCAATGTATTTAGATATTGTTTCTTTAAGTACATAGATACACAGATCAGTTGAGTGGGACCTTTCAAAACCAAACTGATTAGGAGATGTCCATAGGAAATCATTTAATCGGAGTAACAAGAGTTTTTCTAGTAGTTTCGAGAAGCAGGAAGCGACAGCAATAGGCCTGTAATTATATATATATATATATATATATATATATATATATATATATATATATATATATATATATATATATATATATCAACTACAAAAGTTTTTCTTTTTCATGATGGAAGGCCAAAACGGGCAAACAGTCACTAGCAACGGGTCACTGGCTAAAAATACTATAGTTACCCTTTTTTTAACGTGCAGTCAATTCAATGTAATACAACGCGTTTCTTGCGTATATTGAGGTTCTGAATATAGTTTTATAGGTTAGCTTTAAACCCTAGACCCTGTCCCAAAGCTGGGTCCTATTTGCTAAGCAGATAGCTGGTGAGGGAAGCTATATTTTGGGGCCTCTTTCTTAGTGACCTGTTGACCGCGTTGGGCTTCCATCATGAAAAAGAAAACGTTTGTATATGCTATTTACTATTACTTATTCGGACCACAGTAGATTTAATATCCTGAAAGGGTTCCTTTTTCCATGCACAGTCTGTGTGTAACAGAAAAGTTATCTCAGAGGACCGTTCCGAGTTTTATAATATATAAAAGAGGATGACCAGGGAGACGATGTACATTCTTTATTTAACAGCATACTAGCATTAGCTGGCTTGAGCGTTGTGCCAGTTTCTGGCTGTAAGTATTGATAATGTTTATTTTCAATTCCCACACGAATGTTTTAATTCAGATTCAACATACAGTACATTTGCTGTATATAATATCTTTTAATGTTTTATAACTGTAAGTAATCTTGAATGCACTATTTAGTTTTAATTTACAGTCGATATTATGGTTTACGTATTCTGTAATTTTATTTGTAGTCTTAAGTAGTCTGAAATACTGTTAATAATGCACATTGTTTCTCTGGACATTCTGTTTAGCCTCAAATCACGATTGCCAAGAGGCTCTTCCACTGCTGATACATATACAGGGTGGGGCACGGGAATCAAGTGTTTTTTGAATAGCTAGTAATCGGCCATTAGGAATGGGAGGGGCGTGCGGTAGGTAGCATTCCATTCCTGGGTTCATAGCATTTAACTTTAACTAACACTCACCTTTATCTTTCAGGTGCCATCATGGAGCAGTGGACGTTAGAACACCGCATGTTCGCGTATGATCATTTTGTTAGGAGTGGCGAGTCAGTGACAGCAGTTCAGCGTGCGTTTCGCCGCAGATTCAACATTCATCGAAATGACTCTGTTCCCGCTCGTGACACAATCTTACGTTGGGTTAACAATCTTCGAACAGGAGGCTCAATAATGAAAACAAAACCGAAGGGGCCGCAACGCACTGTGCGTACTCCAGAGAACGTTGAAAGGGTCAGACAAGCGATGTTGCAAAGCCCAGGCCGCTCTGCTCGGAGACATTCAGCTGCACTCGGAATCAGCAATCGTACTGTTAGACGGATTTTGCATGAAGAATTACATTTTCACCCATACAAGTTAGCGATGGTGCAGGAATTGAATGTAAACGATTGCCCCCAACGACTGAATTTTGCACAGGAAATGCTTGCACTTTATGAGCAGAATGAAAACATGATGGTGGTAATGAGTGATGAAGCCCATTTCCACCTTAATGGGGCCGTCAACAATCAAAACTGTCGGTATTGGGCTGCTGAAAATCCGCGACAACTCCATGAAAAACCGCTGCATAGCCCTAAGGTTACAGTTTGGTGCGCGGTGGGAAAGTTTGGCGTCATCGGTCCCTATTTCTTCGAACAAAATGGGGTTACCGTTACCATAACATCTGGGCGTTACATTGAGATGGTGAACACCTTTTTCATCCCTGAGTTACGAAGAAGGCGTATTGCTCGTCGACATTTGTGGTTTCAGCAAGATGGGGCCACGCCACACACCGCCAGAGCGTCAATGGCTGTTCTTCGCCCCCTGTTTCCCAACCATCTCATTTCGAGATTTGGTGACATTGCATGGCCCCCTCGGTCCCCTGACTTGTCCACATGTGACTTCTTTCTATGGGGTACCTCAAGTCACGTGTCTACGAGGACAAGCCCCGTACATTAGATGCATTGAAGGAAGCGATCCGTCAACAAATCATCCAAATCAACAGAGACCTGCTGGGAAGAGTGGAGGCCAATTTTCGTAAACGCCTTCAACAATGCGTCGACGGCCAAGGACATCATATGCCAGATATAATTTTCGGTACATGATTATTATGACATGAAATGCTATGTTCTTACGAATGTTGTTCTACCAATATATTTTCTTTACAAAAATAAATATCATTTTCCTGATTATTCCAAAAACACTTGGTTCCCGTGCCCCACCCTATACTTAGGTGTATCAATTTAGGGTGTGTCGAATTTTTCAACTTTCAAATTCCAAATATGAGGGGTGCTAAAAAGTTGCAGCATGACTTAGGAATTCTAAAGATATTTTTGTTAATTTAATATAATTTAGTTTTGCTTGGTTAGAAGCTACATAAAAATAGTGACTTTTTTGACTTTTTGTGGAATTATATAATAATTATATATGCTGTATATATAATGCACTGCTGTTTTTGCTTATTTCACAGGTTGAAACATATTCATCAGTGTGCTGAAGATTACTTGTCCGTCAGTGCTACCATCCTAACCAGTGGGAATTGACCTACAATGGCTTCTAAAAGGAGGACAAGACTGGGGACATTCACACATATGAGCAACCTAATTGGAATGGTAGAGAGTTGTTGCCCTCTGAACTCCCAACTCTGCGAGACGTTCTGAAATATGGGCTACTGCTAAGAGAACAAAGTGGTGAGGATGTGTGAGAAACTACCCAGCAGCCAGTCTTGCAAAGGACATTTACCCTAAAGTGCTTGAAAAGTGGGAACGAGCAAACAGTTCTTTTGTAGCCCCCGTTGTAAATTCACGAGTCACAATCTTAAACAAGATCCAAGAGAGCTGGAGCAGGCCAAAAACATATCTCTTGGGAGAGGAAAGCTACATGTCAAAGAGGCTTTCATTGCAAAACTTGACAAGCTTTTTGACATCCTCAGTTGCAAGTGTAAAATTGTTCTCTGCTCTGAATTTGGCTGCCTTGCAGATGCTGGTTGCAAAAACGAAACTCACATTAACTGTACATGCCCTAGGGAGATGAAGATCCCTGTGAAGGAACTTGCTTTCATTAAAGGTCAGAGAGACAAGTCTGGTTCTATTGGACCACATCAGATTGGCTTGCCAGATCAACCTGAGCACAACAGACAAGTCAAAAAGCAGAAGCGGCAAGAAGACGAAAGAAGAAGGCTTGCTGAATATAAGCAGACAGTAAGCAGGATGTTTCAATGCCATCAAATGAAATAATTTTCTCTGATGATGAAAATGAAGAACAAATAGCTGATGCTCAAGATGGAAAGGATGGAAGTTATGAAGTGACATTAGAAATACCAAGCACGTCTTCAACTTCCAATAAAAAGCCAGAGTACAACACATTAGAAATACCTAATGTTGCTATGCATAGCATCAGATATGGTGTTGGCCTGCGTGCCACAGCTGCCATCACCACTGCTGCCTTTATGGATGCTGGCTTGATCACTGAAGAAGACAAGAGACTTGTAGTTGATCACAATAAAGTCAAGAGGGCCCAAGAAAAAGTTATGAGATCCCTGGATCAGGAATTTGATGATCTTTGTAAGAAGGGTGAAATTGACTGCATCTTCTTTGACGGCCGTCAAGATACAACTAAAGTTATGCTGAAAGCAGACAATTCAGATCGTCAGTTCCCCAGCATCATCAAAGAAGAGCATTATTCTGTGTGCAGTGAGCCAGGTGGAAGATATCTCTACCACTTCACTCCTGAGAAAGGCTCAACGAGAAAAAAACCTGCTGAAGTTATTGCTGATAATCTTGTAGATTTCATGAAGAAGAAGGGCATTGATAAAAGCCTGCAGGCCATTGGAGGTGATTCTACAAATGTTAACACTGGCTGGGAGGGTGGTTCCATGCATTGGGTAGAGGTCAAGCTTTGCCGTAAGCTGATCTGGTTGGTTTGTGCCCTCCACACTAACGAGTTACCCCTGCGACACTTGATCACAGCACTGGATGGGAAGACCTTGTCTAACAACAAGTGGACAGGTAACATTGGCAAGATGCTAGACACTGCAACCGAACTTGAAATTGATCCTTCATTCACCAAACTCTCAATTGGAGAGCCTCTTACTTCACTGAGTGACAATGTCGTAAAGGATCTCTCTACTGATCAAGCGTACGGGTATAGGATCACACAGGCCATAAGGACAGGAGAACTTCCCACAGATCTGGCCCTTCTTGAAATTGGTCCAGTGAGCCATTCAAGGTGGTTGACAACAGCAAACAGGCTTTGTCGCATATGGGTTTCAAAACATGGCCTTAAAGGCAAAACCCTCAACAACTTAAGACTGATAGTGGAATACATTGTTGGTGTGTACTACCCCTGTTGGTTCAACATCAAAGTAAAACACTCTTGGGTGGAAGGCCCACGCCACATCTTGTTTCAGCTGCGGCTAGTTAGGCTGCAAAAGAAGGCTGTAGTGGATGCTGTTTTGCCAACCATCAAGCGCTCAGCATGGTATGCATTCAGCGAAATGATAATCCAGACACTCTTGTGCTCAGATGACAGTGAGGAGAGGAGAGCTGGTGTCCAAAAGATTGTTGACATGAGGGGTGGAGATGATGACACACTTGGAGATCTTTCTGTACGTCCCAGGAAGACACCTTCCATCAACCCCAGTGCTTCTTCCGTGTTGGAGCTGACAGACTGGTCTGACGGGGTATTTGAACCTCCTTTGACATGTAAACTGACTACAGCGGAAGTAAAGAAGTTCTTTGACAAGCCTATGCAAGTTCCACAGTGGCCCTGTCATGCTCAGTCAATAGAGAGGTGTGTGAAACAAGTCACAGAGGCAGCAGGCAGGGTGTATACACATGAGAAACGTGAGGGCTATATCAGAGGCCAAGAAGCAAGTCGGCGGCTGATGTCCAAGAACGAATCAAAGCAAGACTTGATGAAACTTGTTTAAATATTTTTTTTTACTGATGTCATTACTTTCTAATGTTGTTTTATGATTACAAGGATATGTTTTATGCAGAGAAACTAAAATTTTTATAGCATTACCTGACATTTTGAGAAGCTAAAATTAATAAATGTTGTTTTCCGAGAGCAATTTGTGCTTTTTAATCAAACGTAGATTTACCAAGCTAAGTGTTGAGCAATCACAAAAATAATAGCAGATTTGAATTCTTCACATCCAAAAACATATTTTTAAAACCCCTCAGTGAAGGAATTGGCAAAAATTAATTTTCACCTCCCAAATTGACACACCCTAGACTGTATCATGTACATTGAAGCGCGAATTTCAAGATTGGCAGTATGTATTCTATGTAAAATTAAATTTTAGGAGGGGTTTGTTTCTTGAACTTTGCTAAAGATCACGTTTAAGTGTTCAAATTTCCACTTTTTATTTCTGGTTATGTACAGAACAGCTGTGCAGGACATACACTGTAGTACAAATGTAACAGACCGGTTTCTTACCAAACAAAACCATTGTAACAGCTGTTATAGGCTACTAGAGTTTCACTGTGATAATTTTGTATTTTCAGATACAAAGCTTGATGAAGATTGTGTAGCCACCATGGCTAAGCAAGGACAAAGACCAGAAAAAGTTTGGTTCAAAGCTGAGATCTGGTGGGTCCAGGCAAGCAGTTATTTCCCACAGAAGTTCCAACCTGGAGAGCTGTGTTTCAGAGAGGAATCTTCCTCCAGGAAGAGAAGCTGCTTCTGGATGATATGAAGAGAGCTCAGTACCCTCTGCAAGATTGGCTAAGGACTTGGCATCACTGGTACTGGTACAGTGGCGCAAAAGCAATACCAAGTCACTTCCTCTTGATCATTCAAGAGAGATCCATTGCCAGAAGATTCTTGTCAGGTGGAATGAAATGATTGACCAGTGAATGGCAGAGTGAAGGCTGCAAAGAGAGAGAAGAGAATATCTGAACTTGATACATTGTTTGACATAACAACCTGCAGACATGATATCACTCTCTGTGGAACTGAAGCATCTGGATGCTCTGGCTGTGCTGCTAGAGTTCATGTCAACTGTGACTGTCCTCTGCCTCAGATGATTCCAAAGCTAGAGCTAGAGTGGCTCCATTACCAGAGGATCAAAACCTCAGAAGTTTCTGGCTTCCGGATGGCATCTGTTGATGTGAAGAAACAGTGAAGCAGGTGAAGGCTGCTAAGAGGAAGGAGGAAGAACAGAAGGCAGCTGAGAAGAGAAACAGAAAAGAGGAAGAAGAAAAGGAGCTACTGTTAGAGCTGATGACGGTGATGATGATGAAGATGAGGTGACTTCCTTGCAAGAGTCTCCAGGCAGGCAGCTCCTACTGCTGACACAGATTTTTCAGTACTGCACCAGGCACAAGCTCCAGTGTCAACACCGGCAAAGTCTCCACCTCGCCACGAGGAAACTACATGGATATCTCAAGCACTGCTGCGGCTGCAGTCAGGTTCAAGGTGGCAAACACTCCTGCAGCAGCCATTGCAACTGGTTTCTTGCAAATCTCATCAAAGCTGGCCATCTATCTGCTGATAAGGCATATCTAGCTGTTGACAGGATGAAGATGTGGAGAGGCAAGGAGTCTGTAATAGGCCTCGGTGGAGGCCCTGGAGAAAAGGACAGCGGGAGAGGAGATCAAGGGAATTTTTTGATGAAAACAAGATAAGAAGACAAAGATCATGAATGAAGAAACTGGCGCTTCCATCCTGATATTACACCTGAAGAGCACTATAGTGTTACCTGGGAACCTGAGGGGAAGTATCTCTTCCATTGTACACCAGAAGAACCTGAAGGAAATGAGAAACCTGCATTGAAGATAGCTCAGCACTGTTTGAGTGGATTAGCGCTCATGGTGCTAAAGATACTATTGTGGTCCTTGGTAGTGACTCCACCAACACAAACACAGGACCTGATGGAGGAGCCATCACTCACTTGGAGAGACTGCTAGGTCACAAGTGTCACTGGCTGATATGCCAGTTGTATATTAATGAACTCAGCCTCAGGCACATGATCATCAAGCTTGATGGTCCCTACACACACACAAGTCTGGGTTCAGTGGCCCAATAGGAAAACGTTTGGAGAAGATCAATGACATACCTGTCAACTTTAGCTTGAAGGCTCTGCCAGGAGAAGAAGATATAATTGAACTGCTAGAAGACATTGTACAGAACCTTAGCACTGACCAGAAGAACTGCTACCTACTGATCAAAGCTCTCAAGAGAGGAGATTTGAGCAAGGAAGTTGCTGGTCTGAAGTGTGGCCCACTGAATCAGTCACGCTGGCTGACTACAGGTGAAACTCTGTTGATGCTGTGGATGAAGCAGCATGGTCTGAAGGGGGAGGTGCCTCTCTCCTGTGCAGTGAGGATGAGGAGGAGAGGGCATGGGGGGGGGGGTTGAGATGATCAAGAAGATCAGAGGTAAGTCTGAGTATGGAGACATGAGTCTGAGAACTCATAGAAACCCTAAACTGAATTTGATGCCACTTCTCCAATTACTCTGATTAATTGGGATAAGGAGAAACTGTATGAGCCACTCTTCACTTGTAAGATGTCAAGAGGAGAAGTTGAGGAGCTTCTCAGGTCTCCACTTAAAGTTGAGAACTTCTCAGTTCACACTCAAAGCTGTGAAAGAGCAGTCGAGGAAGTTTCAGCTGCAGCTCATGCAGTGTATGGGCAAGAGAGAAGAGATGGTTTTGTTCGTGCTAGGATCGATCACAGAGAATTGTTGCCAGTTTTCAAGTCAAAGCAAGACATTATGAACATGTTTTAGAGCTCTACAAGACCTGCTAAACAAATCAAGATGCTTTCAGAAGAAAAAATCTCAAAACATTCAGTTGACCAGCATATTATAACAAGCTGGGGGTGGAGAAGGGACTTATACAAATATTAAAGAAGAATTGCAATTGCAAGAAAAAGGTTGAACGTCGCAGCAGCTTGCGGAAAGGTTGGGGCAGCTGCCATCACACTCAGTGATGCCGAAAAGAAAATAAATAAAAACTGGTGGAGGCGTTTCTAAAAAAAAGAAAATGCAAGACCAAGAAAGAAGAACAAAAAGATTCTGCCTGATAAAGAGAACAGCAGCGAAATGTGGTGTATAGGAGTCTAAAAATCGTACAATTCCTTAGTTTTGGGCCATTTTGGGTGATTTTGTTTATTTTAGGGGTTATGAACCACTTTGGCTGATCTTAAATGGGTCCAAGCCTGCCCCTAGAAATGCTTAAGGGTGTATGTGAACAATATGGAACATATGGAGGTCGTTTGAGGCTACCAAGTCTTTGAAATTGGCAAAAAATCCCATTTTTCGACAAAAAAGTGTGATTTTGAACACTTAAATGCGATTTTTCGCAAAAGTTGCAGAAGACGAACCCCTCTTAAAATTCAATTTTACATATGAATACATACTGCCAATCTTGAAATTCCAAGTTTTTCAATATTCGATCTGAGCATGATACACCCTAATATACATACTGTTCAGAAATTTGGAAACGCCAATAAAATCGATCACAAAATGCTCCATACTCCAAGTTAGGTCTAGAATTTGGCAACAAATGTTCCAAAATAGCACAAACACACGGCACGGAGTGTAAAAACATATTTGAAGGAGAGGGAAGGAGGACGTTGGCGAACTAAAAATTATGATATGGCCATCACAAAGCCCCGAGATGAATCCAGTGCGTTATATGGGGAAATGTAGGCGCTGAGAAGGATAAACTGAAGCCATCTAATATTGAACAACTGTGGAAAGAATTGCAGAACATTTGGATGAATATTCCACCATTAATGGTAAAGAAATACACTGAAAGCATTATTAAGAGTCCAAGCTGTTATAACAGAAAAGAGGAACACACTAAATACTGATATATATATATATATATATATATATTATGCAGGAAGGAGGGGCCAAGGGCGAATGCCCGCAAAACGCACTCCCCCTTCCTCCCATAAAATCAGAAGGGAGCCAAAATCAAGATCCAAATTTTCGGGATGCCTGGACACTCTGTGTTTGAAAGATTGGAGGTCATAGACAGGGGGAAAGGTGGCCTGAGGAAGGTTGTTTCAGAGATGACCGGTTGAGAAGATGAAGTAAAGAGTTTGTTTCTTGATCTCTCCACTTCACATGGTCAGGTACTCCCGGTTCATCTGGAATTGTTCTGAGCCAGTCGTCTAATCTTTTCTTGAAGATATCCACCGATACCCCACTTGTGTGGCGTATCGTTGCTGATATATATATATATATATATATATATATATAGGGCCTATATATGCAGATAAGATAATTTACAGTTATAAAACATTAAAAGAGGCCATATATCGCAAATGTATATTATATATTGAGAGGAGGGGCCACCAGCCTGACTTCCATGCGAAGAGAGACCAACACACGGAACACCTACAAAGTTACAAGGTACTATATAGGGTGATGAACTTAAAAGTGTGCACTGCACAGTTATAAACAATTTGCAGAAGACACTTTTAAGTTGATCACCATATATATATATATATATATATACATGCAATAAAATAACAGAACAACACGTGATCTTTTTAATAAGCAAACAACCACAGGGAAAAGGAAAAAGAAACACGAAATCCGAGCGCTTTCGTGATATATTCACATCTTCAGGGAGAAGAAAGAAATAGGGAATATATATATATATATATATATATATATATATATATATAGTGATGCACCGATTAATCGGCTCGGCATAATCGGCAGATATTTTGCTTATTGGGATCGGCAAAATTTTGCCGATTTGTGCCGATTAATATTAAATATTCCAAATTTTATAAATAGATTTTCAATGATTATTTTAAGTTATAATGTCTTACGTTACTGACTTATTGCATTTTAAATTCAAATTTAAATCATGAAATGACCATTTTAATTATAGTCACCCTGAAAAACTAAGAAAATTGTAAACAGAAAATGGGACAACCACACTTTGTAAAACTGAGTTGCGAGTAAACATGATCCTAAATCTGACATAGGATGTTTCCACTTAGATAGTAGATACCCATTACCATTACCCATATTATTATTTATGGTAAACTTAATTTTCTTGACAAGAAAATACAAGTAGAACTCGTTATGAAATGGGTACAAGCTAGTAGTCATATAGCAAGGCCTAGACTTAGGCTAGCCTATTACTGATATATATAATGGAGCTTATGTAAAGCTAGCTACCGAGCTCATTGAGTTTAATATTTTGTAATGAAAATATTCTGGAATATTTTTTAAGTATCGTAATGAATATTGTAGTAAAATTTGTATTTAAAAATTACTAAAAAATTGGTATATATATTATATATATATAATATATATATATATATATATATGTGCTTTCTGAATTAATAAACACTTGTTTACTCTTAACTTTGATAATTTTTGTTCTTTCTTTCCATGCATTCGCGGAGCAATATATGAAAATCAGAAAATAAAGTTCACCATGTGGGTGTCCACTGTCCACTCCAATGACTACCAGCCTTTTTAGTTTTTACTAAGCTAGGTGGACACTAAGAAAATACATTATAGGGCCTGTTTAAAACTATAGCTGTATTTAAAAAAAAAAACATTGTCGTCAGAAAAGTAAATTAAAAATAAAATTTAAATCCATAAGTTACTCAGAAAGGCAAAAAGTGAAAGAAAATATACTTATGCTATTACACTGGTATGCATCAATTTTGCTGTCAAGGGTTTTGTAAGTTATTCTTATAGAGTTTTTCCTGCTGATTTCGAATCTGCAATCCGTCTTTCTCAATCAGCTCAGGTTATTCGGCTATGGCCTCATAAGTAAAATAGAATATTTCGTGATTTTGTCAAAGCGGAATTGGAACAGTAACATCTATCATCACTTGTTTAATATCTTTTTTTACTTTTCAGGCATATAGATAAAATATTTCATAATGAATAGAGCGTGTAAAAATGATCCCAATAGATTCTGCTACATATGTGGGACGGTTACCATGCCAAATAACCAGTCCCAAATCACTAAATTTGTGAAGACAATGTATAGAGCATACTTTGGAATTAAGCTAGGGGACCAGGACAAAAATTTCGCCCCTCATATGTGCTGCAAGACGTGCATTGAAAATTTGAGAAGATGGAGCAAAGGCAGAGCGAAATCTTTGCCTTTTGGAATTCCCATGATTTGGAGAGAAGGAAAGGATCACGTGACAGATTGCTATTTCTGCATGACAAACCTCCAAGGTGGGCTTATAAATTTATTTTTCTTAAATATTTTGAAATCCTCGTATGAAACGACATAATATTCACCATAATGTAATATTCACCATATATAGCATAATATTCACCATAATGGTAATCATACATTTACATATACATATTGTTATAGAAAATACACTAACACATACATATTGTTATACAAGTTACATTTACATACACAATGATTGTATATATATTTTCTTTCTTTTTCATTCATATTGTCCCCGAAGGGACAATATGAATGAAAAAGAAAGAAAATATACAGACTCCATCGACCTATTTCATATCTTACAGACCGCAGCCTTCCCTCACGAGCCGCCACTGTCTGAATGCTTCTTCTATTTCATATGCAAGTTTTATATCCATGTTTCTGTGTTTCTATTTTCAGGAGTTAACAAGAAGAATAAACACATTGTTGTATACCCTGACATTCCTTCTGCTATGAGACCTGTACCCATGGTCCTGGAATTCCAATACCCGACCCCCCTCAAACCCTGGACTTCGATGATTCTGATGATGAATCAATGACCAATGCCAATGACCAGTCCCAATCATATATACCTCAAAATACCGCTTCAAATGAGCCGAGGCCTCTCAACCAGGCCAAACTTAATGATCTTACCAGGGATTTAGGACTTTCCAAATTAGCTGCCGAGATCTTGGGCTCACGACTTCGAGAGGACAACTTGCTGGCTCCGGGAACAACATTCTCCTGGTATAGGAAACGAGAGGAAGAATTCCGCAAGCTTTTTGCAGTGCACGAAAATACCTCTTCCTTAGTGTACTGCTGCAATGTTGAGGGGCTAATCGAATCCTTGGGCCTGCCATATAACGCATCAGAATGGAGGCTATTTATAGACTCGTCTAAACGAAGTTTGAAAGCAGTACTTCTCAACATTGGGAATAGGGTTGCATCAGTCCCTGTAGCACATTCCGTACAACTTACTGAGAGCTACGATAACATGAAAATTTTACTGGATGCTCTCGTATACGACCAACATAACTGGAGGATCTGTGGAGATTTGAAGGTAATACTAATATCATAAGTAAACTATTGCTATTGACTATGTTGTTTTTCCAAAGGTTACTGGAGAGCGTATAAGAACACTTAACTTCCCCACAGAAGTGATACAGTCCAATGCATAGATTTTTTTTATCTGATAGAACAAATTCCCTAAATTCTTTAAATATTTTCATTTTTTTCAGATTGTGGCATTTGTATTGGGAATGCAAGGGGGATACACGAAATACCCATGTTTCCTCTGCAAATGGGATAGCCGAGCGGATGAGAAGCACTATGCACAGCGTGAATGGGCATCCAGAGAGAATTTTGAACCTGGGTCGCAAAATGTCGTTTCAGTGCCCCTTGTACCACCAACAAAAATTTTGCTCCCACCACTTCATATTAAGCTGGGCTTGATGAAAAATTTCATCAAATCAATGAATAAGGAGGGTTCAGCATTCCGATATCTCGAGAGTAAATTTCCTCATATATCTGATGCTAAACTAAATGCTGGGGTTTTTGATGGTCCTCAAATTCGAACTTTGATCAAGGATACTCAGTTCGAAAACGCAATGACTCCAACTGAGAAGAATGCCTGGCAGGCATTCAAATCAGTTGTCACTGATTTTCTTGGCAAGCGTAGAAGTCCAGAATACGAGTCCGTTGTCGAAAACTTGATGGAAGCTTTCAAAGCTCATGGGTCGCGCATGTCCATAAAAATGCACTTTTTGTGGTCCCACTTGGACTATTTTCCTGAAAATTGCGGGGATTATAGTGAGGAACGGGGTGAACGATTTCACCAAGATATCAAAATAATGGAAGAGAGACCAGGAAAACTGGGATATCAATATGCTGGCGGACTATTGCTGGTGTTTGAAGCGAGACATGCCCGAAGAAAAACACAGACGGAAAGCCAAAAAAACTTCATTCCTTCCTCAATAAACTTTTTTCCATATTCATTGTATGAATAAAAGTATTTATTCACACAATGTTTTCATTTTTCACGAGTGTTCTTATAATATTACTCGTATCTACAGTGTTTAAGCTAAAAAAATCAATAAATTTGGGGATAAAATTGGACTTATAATAAATGGCCAATAGAGAAAAAACCTGACCTGATTGAGGAAAACCAATGTCATTTTCGAATTCAGCATGGTCGAATTATATAATATGAGTTGAAAAAACCCTCACAGCAGACAAAAAAATTTCATATGCATACCAGTGAATTATTAACATAGAACAAATCTTTTCCCTAAATTTAATTTATTAGATAATCGGCATCGGCAAATTTTAAGCAATCGGCATCGGCAAAAATTTGGCATCGGTGCATCACTAATATATATATTAGTGGTGGATCGAATAACCGCAACCGCAACCGCAACCGCACTACAACCGCACAAAAATTCACAACCGCAACCGTAACCGCAACCGCCGTTCCATAAGTGCGGTTGCGGTTGTAAAAGCTTAGTTAATTTTAATTTTAGGTTAATTAGAAATATTTCTTTTTTTAAAAAGAAAATGATGGGTCTCCTTATGCGTGCTTAAACGTGACGTCATACGGCTGCCGTAGTAAAATTGGTTTAAACTGCGCTCTAAGTTATTACTCTGTGAGCTCCATGCAAAAATATTATTCTTGAAATTCACACTGCCTGTCATTAAGTTTGACATCAGTTTTTCAAATGAATAATAATCCATAACTTTCCAATGGGTGGAGGCTGGGGAAAGTGGTAGGTGGGATGAACAGTGCGATGGGTCCTCGTCCCTCATCCTGGTAACACACTTAGTGCAAAATATGTTTTTAATTAATTTGACCTATTCTTTCATAATAGCTATATAAGTTTAGAATATACTTCATTTAAATAGTATTTATTTAGTAAATACCTTATGTTGAACACAAGTTTTGCAACACACAAATAGCGTAGCGGTGTATTGCAAAACTTGTGTTCAACATAAGGTATTTACTAAATAAATACTATTTAGTATATATTATGTACCAAGTGTGGCTAAATCGCACTATAGTGGCTAAATCCAGTTAATAATTACGCATTTTTCCTAGTATATGATAACCGCAACCGCAACCGCGGTTGGAAAAAATTCGACAACCGCAAACACAACCGCAACCGCGGTTGTGAAAAACCGACCACTCGATCCATCACTAATATATATATATATACACACACACACACAGGGTGTTTCAGGTCGACCCTAGAAATATGGAAAAGAAACACTTCATATTAGTTACGGAATTACTATGACAAACTTCAAATACCAAATACCAAATACAAACTATAAATTCCGCCAATTTGTAGTTTGTATTTGGTATTTGAAGTTTGTCATAGTAATTCCGTAACTAATATGAAGTGTTTCTTTTCCATATTTCTAGGGTCGACCTGAAACACCCTGTGCGTATAACCTTTGGTTAACCTTTAGTTAGCTTCCGCCCGAATTGTTCATTCTGACGAAGGTCAAGCTTTTCACTCCACCTTAGACCTACAGTTTAACGTGGAATCCGAACCACGCCCCATCAGCAGCCCAGCGTCTTAACCACTAGGCCACCTAGGGTACCCATTTATCTACCAACCACTTTCTTTATTGTCTGGAAAGATGAACAGCTGGGTTTTGCTGCGCGCCGGCTGCCGTCGGGTCTCGAACCCGGGGCCGATGGATTCGTAGTCAGCGACGCTAACCACTACACCACCGAGGCGCATACAGTATATATATATATATATATATATATATATATATATATATATGAAAAAGAATAAATCCAGCGCATGATCCATTTTTATTTCGGAAGTTTTCTTCCATCATCATAATTCCCAAAACTTTAAAAAAAAATTTAATTAGTTGTATTGTTTATTACGTTGATGAATATTATGCTTTTTTTATGCGATTTATCTCCTGCGAATGAAGATTATCATTAGTATTATCATCCTAAAATCGTGGAGCATCATTATCATTTAAAAATAAAACTTAATTTTCCTCTTTTTTTAATCTTAATTTTTAATTCTTGATAAGGCATTATAGGTATTAAAGGTATTATAGGAGGAGGTTGTACTCCGGGTGGGGTGGGGGGGGCGAACGTTAGGCAGGAGGGAGGGAGTGTTGAAACTCTCTATACTCAATTACACGCTGGAATTATTTCTAACTTCTCATTCTTCCTCTTAGTTTGTGAAACTTTTTCTCGGATGGGCTTCGCCGACCATAATCCTATATCTGTTTCCTAACCTATCGCTCCAGTTCGTCTTTTGGATCCTATCTAGACAAGGTGACTTTGGCATTTCGGCGTCGCTGACTGGGAGACAATTAGGCATGTGCTTCTTTAATTTCTCATGGAATGGTTACTATTTCTGTGGCCAGGGCCACTGCGAGTGCACTAAACGCATCACGGAGGTGACCGTCTCGGGCATGGAGTCGTACATTCCATATCCATTTCCTGTCTGGAAACGTGCAAAATCTGTTCTTCGACCCGCCAAAAATTCTTCATCAGACATAACTGTGAAAACCTATCTAACTAATTATTCTCGCTCTTTCTAGTACCTAGCCAAAAACTCCTCCAAAACTTTACTTCTTTCCCTATTTTCCATTCTGACGGATCAGTTGCCGTCTCTTCTCCTGATAACGCTGAACTGGATCGCTCAAACTTTCGTTTCCAATTCAACACTGGAAGATTCCAGTGCTTCTGCCTACATCTCCTCCCCATCTGACTTAATTATGTCTGAAATTAGAATCTCTTCGGAAAATTATTTTTTCTGCCATATTTGGGCACGACTCCAGGAATGAGTACGGTCCTTTCGTCTTTGTATTTCATCTGGTACTTTTCCTTGCTGCTGGAAGTTTGCTTTCATTTAGCCTGCACCAAAAACGGCTGACCGCTCTCAACCCTCCAACTATCGTCCAATTTTTCTTGCCTTTCTAAAGTTTTTGAATCTTTTTGAAAGTTTCTGAAGATTCTTAAACATCTCTTTACTCACAATCTTCTTTCAGATCGTCAGTATGGGTTCCGCAAAGGACGCTCTGCTAGCGATCTCCTTGCATATCTCCAATTCTTGGTCATCTTCCTTGGGATTTCCGTGAAAGCTTTGTTATTGCGTTAGCATAGACATATCAAAAGGTTTTGGTAGAGTCGGACACATATTCCCTCATTTTCAAACTGCCCTCCTTCGCTTTCTATCCTCCTATTTGTGCCTCCATCTCTGATTTCCTTTTTGGCTGTAGCTCTCCATTGTTCTTCTCCTAAAGCTATTAATAGTGGTGTTCCTCAGGGTTCTGTCCTGTCATCCACTCTCTTCCTTTTATATATTAGTAATCTTTTTGTTGCATTTCCTGACCTATACATTCTAATGCCGATGATTTCACTCTTCACTTCTCCATCCGCTTCACAAAGCGTCCCTCTCAACAGTCACCTCATGCTTCGCCTGAGAGAGCTACGTCGCATCTGACCTCTGATCATTCTTCTATTTTTGATTAAGGCAAGTAAAGTCTTGTGATTTTTTAATGCCTCAAAAACCCAGTTCCTTCACCTATCTACTCGTCACAATCTTCGAAATGACTATCCCTTTACCTTCAACAATA